>JAPMOR010091433.1:0-11454 GCA_026543865.1 Argiope aurantia | reverse complement strand
TTTAAAGTATTAGGGAACAGAATTCTTAAGATTGATAAAATTAATAATTAACAATTTTTATAAGTGCACTCATTGTAAAGAAGAATTTTTTTAAATCGAAATATCATTATTTTATCATACTACATAAGATGCAAAATTTCGACCCATAGAGAAGAAGAAATTCTCTTTCTCTGTGATTCAATCTGTGCTCACATGTCTAGAACACGAAATAACCAAGTTTTGTAGCAAATATTCCGATTGTCTTCATGATGCAATTAATATTTTAATAGTTAGGAAAAACAAGTAAATATAAAAATCGTTTGAAATAAATCGCGATAAGAGAGTTTAAATAATAATAAATGATAAAAAAACAGCTCCTATTTTTCTTCTGTAATTTAAAAACTATGCATAAAAAATCGTTTGCCTAATTTAGCAGCTTACATAAAAGAAAATCAGTAGAAAATAAAGGAAATCTATATAAATAAAACTGAAATGCTACGCAAATGAAATGCAAATTACTGAATAGAATTTCTGCAAATTTTTAAACAACTAATGTTAAGCACAAAGCAGGCTAATAAAAATTTTGTGACAATAAATTAATAACTAATTTCAAGAAATTAAAACTTTACTCCAACTGAGATACGCTGTACTGAGCAGCAAAATAACAAGGCATAGCTCAAGATTTATTTAGTAAACTGAATTTGCAATAGCCATAAGATAGGAAAGAAAGATATCTAAATGTTTTTTACTTTATTGAAAAGTGTTTATTTAACTTGAAAACTGTTTATTTAACTTGAAAACTGTTTATTTAATTTGAAAACTGTTTATTTAACTTAAAAACTGTTTTGAGGTTTTCATTTGTTTAATAATTGATTCAAATTTAAATATTTGTCTTTTATGGTCGATAAAGTTTGAAATCTATAGCTGAGAATTATAATCATATTTTATTTTGTAAATGCATATTTAAGTAGTCACTCATAAGTTTCAATTAAGTATTTTGTATAATTATTTAAAATATTAGTAAATTGTGCGAAAAGTTAGTTTTCTGTGGTTTTTCAAAACTGAAAATCAAAATCTGAAATTTTTTCGGGAAGATATGAGATTTTAAATTTTTTTATTGCATCAGATTTTCCAATCTTAGCTAAAATTTCAGACGATATTGTGTTGGAATTTTAAATTAATATTAAGTCTATTTTAACTTGCTTTTATATGGCTTTGGCATCGCATGGTTAACAGCTAATTTGATAAATGATAATTTTATTTTTTGCTATAAATGTTTATTAGGTTCTTTATTTTTCAAAATTTGCTTATAATTATATACTGAAATAGCAAAAACGTTTCTCACGAAAAATTTGTGACAATTAATTAAATAACTGATTTTTCTTTAATAGAAAGCAAAAAAATAATTTGTCCCAAGAAAAACTATATATATTAATGATATTTTAATTCTAATCTCAATTTCATTAATTTCCAAGATTTTATATTAATTTAGCCCATAGTAACTTCATTCTAAAAATATTCTCTTATGTTGTGATCCAATTCCACTTTAGGTTAATTAATTATTCTGTAAAAAATAATGCGCCATCAGCAACTACGTCTCAAATGAAAGTGATCCCTTAGGTGCCCTTGAAAAGGTGTCAAAGGTCACCACGTGTATTGAATTGGCGCGTAGCCAGAAATCCAATATTATAAAAGACTAGTGATCATTTGTTTGTCCTTTTTTCGCTTCTTTCTTACTTCTGCTCTTGTGACGTTCTGCGTCTGCTTGTAAATAAATTGCTTTCCCGAGATGGATATTAGAGATAATTAAAAATACAGCGTCTCGTCTATGTCTTCAAACCTGCACTCTGCTTTAACCAAAATAATGTTACATATATATATCAATTAATAAATAGCATCATTTATAATAGAGGATATTAAAAAATTATGTTAATTAATTTATGTTAATTGACTTTTATCATGAATGATTTAATTAGTATATAATTAATTTTTCCGAATAAAAATTAATTATATATTAATTAAAACATATAATTTATTTAATTAAATATTTAATAGTTTAATTTTATTAATTTATATTATAAAGCCATATATATATATATATATATATAGTAAATAATACAACTATACTAAAGGATATTTAAAAATTATGCATTAAAATTTATATTATGAAAAAAAATTTCATTTGAATTTATTCTTTATATCATTTAGCCGTCCAAAGTGATTATTTTCTAATGAATTAATTTAATTTAATTTCACCAATTTATCAAAGAAAAGAATTAATATACGATAATTATCCTCACAGAAACGGCAAATACCAATTAAATATCTAAGGTTCTGCATTCGATTTTTGTGTCTGGAAAGCTTTGTTATCGACCGGCAAAGAATAATAAAATGGGGTTATTTCAGAAAGAATCCGATATTTTCCGATCCCACAGAGCTGATTGAAGTTATTTCCGACAGACACCTACGCCTGTCAGGCGCTAACAATGTTAAGAAAAATCATCCTTTCTTTATTTTATTTTCTTACCTAAACTTGATGATCCACTTTAAGATGTCTTTCTTAAGATCAAAAGATAAGCTGGTTTTTTGTTAGAATTATAAAAATATAAATAAAAGATAATTTATTTTTATGCCAAATTTATTAATTTTTATTAATTTATTAATTTATTTTAATGCTAAAGATAATATTTTTGGATAGAAATCCAGTAGGATATATTCAATTGAAAATATAAGAAAATATATAAAGGTCATTTTATTGAATTTCCAATCTTTACAAAATATAATTTTTTTAGAGGTATGCAAATGCTGTACAAATTCTATTTATTTTGTAGAATATATTTAATAAAAAATATACCAAAATTGATAAAGGATATTTGATTTATTTTCTAGTGTGTGCAGGAAATAAGCTTTTAGAATCACGTAAGTGTTCTATGAATTCAATTTATTGCGTAGAATATATTCAATCAAAAAGATAACAAAATATATGAAATACATTTGATTTGTTTTCCAATGTGCGTTGGAGCTAATTTTTTTTTCGGAATCATGCAATTGTTCTATAGAATAGGTTTGTTATACAGATTAGATTTTATAGATTGTGGCGTCATAATTTAAGACAAAAAATAAACACTTCGCTTTAAAAAAATCTTTCGGACTTTGAAATCAAACATTTCATGTAAAATTCAAAAATGCACTTCCTGATTAAATGCTTATGTTTGTTAAATTTTATTTCCTTTTTATAAACATAACAATATTAAATAATAAATACCTAAATAATTTTGATATTTCTTATATGTTGTTCTCATTTCTTACTGTAGCAATCTTTGTATTAAAAAGAGTGATTTTAACTTTCTCATTTTGATCTATATGGAGTGGTTTGCAATTTAATATAATAACACAATTCTTACATCATTCCAAAATAAAAAAAATATTAGAATTTCATTAATGCAATTTTATATCCATGTACTTTTTTCAATAATTTTAATAAAATTTTATAAATATTTTTAGCATACTTTCCAGCGTTACTTTTCATTGTTAAAGCCATTGAATTCATACGAATTGCAATGATATTAAATACACTTTTTGTGTGTATTTTATTATTGCTATATGATTAACAATAAATTTCCATATCTTTATATACCACATTATTATGCTACAAAGCTTAAGACTGTAGACTTTAGAATTTTATTTTATTATTGTGCTTGAAATATAAATTTAAAGAGAATAAGTGTTTGAAATATAAATTTAAGAATAAATTTAATAAGAATAAATGCTTGAAATATAAGTTTGAGAATAAATTTTATAAGAATAAATTTTAAAAATAGACGAATCATATCTATACATACCACATTATTATGCTACAAAGCTTGGGACTACAGACACGAATTTCATAATTTTTTTTCATGAGTTCGCTTTTGCCTTGGGATCTCTTCACAAAGACTGCGAAATATCAGGCTGGTAATTATTTTGTGATTTTCATGTTCGTGCTACAATCCTATTAAGTGTCACTAATCACTATGGCATTATATATTAAAATTATATATTAAACAAGTGATCTCGAAATAGAATTTTATTTTGTTATTGCTCTTGAAATATTTTGTGAGAAGTTTATTTTTTTCTTCGAACAATAAATTTTATTTTGGAGTTTACATCAGTGAGAAAGATTTCTTTCGCTTTTATAAATCAGTAATTAAACTGTTTTCAAACATAAATCCTATAGTTTAATGTATTATAACTATAATCCATAAAATCTGAAAAAAATGCGTATTTCATAGCAATTTTAAAATGATATTAATCTTTGGCGAGCTTGGTTTGTTGCGAGTGTGTTTAATTTCAATTAAATTTCTTGTGGAAATTTTTTACATATGATTCCCACTAGTAAATATTTTCAATTCTCAAATTGTGAGAGATATTAAAATTCTTAAATTTAAAATATTTTGCACTTATTATGCTTATTGCGTTAAATGTATCTTCCTAATGGAGTCGAGTTCCATAGCTCATAGTATCATTACAGATGTGAACGGTTATGCAGGAAGCTTTGTTATAACTACAAGTTGTCTTCCGCGGTATTTTAACTTCGATTTCTTCTTTCTCTTTAATGTCGAGAATAAAATGTTTTTGAATAAGATAATTCTGTTTATTTTTAAAGGCAAAAACTAAAAAAGAAAAAAAAAGAAAAAGAAAAAAGAAAAGAAACTAAAACTCGTTGCTTTTAAGTTCAAGATTAAATACACAAATCAAAAGAACAAAAATGCATGCAACTCCTAGAATCTTCTGATCAATCTATATACGTCTGGTTCTGTCTAAAAATGTTACATTCCTTTAATTTTTAGTCATCCAATTGCATTATCTCTCTTCAATTTATTAAACCCAAATAGCCCAATTTACAGGCATTAATTCTGAATGTGAAGGATGGAGATTTGTAAAGTCAAACACGTGCGTGCGCGAGCGCGCACGCACGCACACACACACACTTTTGGTAGATATGCAGTTTCAAATTTTTTTTGTTCACTCAATAATAAGAAAATTAAAAATGTTGCAAATGTAAAGGTCTAAGGAACCTCGCTTTAATTTCTAGCTTCAAAAATTATTATATAGAGTTTAAGATATTTGTGTGGTTTTAATCTATAACATTCTTGCATTCAATAAAAGTATAAATTATATGA
Organism: Argiope aurantia; assembly: GCA_026543865.1. Classification (NCBI taxonomy): domain Eukaryota; kingdom Metazoa; phylum Arthropoda; class Arachnida; order Araneae; family Araneidae; genus Argiope; species Argiope aurantia. The sequence continues at coordinate 6,313 of JAPMOR010091433.1, read as the reverse complement.
TCCAAAAGTTTCTGATACAAATTGGTTCGCAAAAGTTTCTTCTCCCTTTATAACAAGCATTGAGAATGAAGGATGTATAACAAGCTCTTCTCTGAAATAATTATTTAGAAATTCTATGAGGAATTTAGCCCTTAACCCTAAACATTATTGTAATATTTAAAACTTGTTTGCCTATTGAGATATCTTGTCGATTGATTCGTCTATCTTTATTTCTAAAATTTTCTCTAAATTGTGACATTTCATCATATACTATTGTTGCAAAGCGGCTGAATATAAATTTTAGTAATAAAAATTTGGAAAAGTATTGAAAAATATACTGGAAATAATTTTGAAAAAATGTTTTGGTGGAATGTTTTTTTTGGAATTTTAAAGTTACATAAATGCTTTATTATTATCAGCGATAAGATCAATTAAATAAGAAGGAATAAGGAATATTAACTAAAAACGCACGATTTAGAGCTTTAGTCATTTTAACACAACATTCAATCCCAACAGTGTTCTATAATGAGATTCCGCTTAATTAATGGAATGAGTGAAGAGTCATATGAAAGTTATTTCTATTTAGCGGGAAAAACTTATGATCGTTTCAAAATTTTCGTCAGAAACTTTATCCTCCACCACTCTGCCTCTCTCTCTCTCTCACACACACATACACAGACAAAGAGAGAGAGAGAAAGAAAAAAATATCCGAGTTTTCGCCTTATGAGTGAAACGTTTCTGAACAGAAATTCCTTTCCTTTCCACCATATTGCGCTGAAAGAGTCCGTCAGAAATTGATTTTTCGGAACTGAAGAGAAATGTTTTTGTTTGCAGTAAGCTTTTCGAACTTTTACCGCTAAAGCCACCTTTGTGAGAACGATGAAAACAACATGACCACAAAGTTTTATTATTGTTTTTATTACCTTTCGAGCGAACCCACGTCTGTCCATTCATCTTTTTGCCCCTTTCTTTTATATTCACCTGCGGTAGCAGGACAGACGAAAGCAAAGCATTCCTTTCTGATGCCAGTAAAATATATAAATCAATAAGATGACGACGGTTAAATGTTATTTCTGGTTTATACTTATTTATGTGGAAATACTTTATCTGATAAAAACAGGAAGCAATGAAAAAATGACAATACCAACTATTTAAAATATGCTTTTATAAATATTTTCCGTGTGCCATTAAAATTTAAAAGAAATAAAGAAATTCGAAACTTTTGTTCGAAAAATCATGAAATGGTAATATTTTAGAATTGATTTCTTTGTTCTATCTTTTATGGATTGATTATATTAATCACTTGTGTTTCATAACAATAAAAAGTATTATTAGAAAATATGCTTATAATATTTAAAAAAAAATTTATAAAAATTATTCAAAGAAATTAAATAAAAAATTTAAGATAAAATCTAGTTTCTTAAATTTTAAAGAAGTATAAAAATGGATTTTGTATGAAATTATCCTTTGATTTTTATCTAAAAAACCCTTTATATATGTTTAAAAATTTTTAATTAAAAAGAAATATTAAGTACTAACCAAATTTATTAGTTTTAGGGACATATACCGTTGCAATTTGTAGGTAATAATTTTTACTCAACAGGATTTATAAAAAGAATATTAGTATAAAAAATACTATCATATTAATATAGACAACATGTTATTCAACAACGCATTTCTACATAATGGATTTCGTATAAGAAAATCTCCAAATAAATTTAATTGATTCAGTAACTGGTATATATTACCATAACATCCATAAGATATTATATCAAAAATAAAAAAGAAAAGAAAAGAGGAAGAAAGATAATTTTAAGGGAAAGCAGAGACTGTTAAGGATATTCTGGCTTAGTGACGGTGCCGCGTTGTCCTGGTGGTAAGGTCTCGGCTCGTGAGCCGTAGGGTTTCAGACTCAAGACCAGATTCCATTGAAGAACTGACGTGTAAGAGAGTCAGCTACATGTTAAATCCGTCAGGGCCAAACGACATCATGCTGGTGTGGTGTGGAGAGGGGGGTTGGAAGCTCAGGTGCCATCCTCGTCATCTGACCGCTATACAAAATTACGAGTTCCGTCCCAAAATAGCCCTAGTGCTTTACAACGGGACGTTAATCTAACTAAATTAATAACTAAACAAATCTGGCTTAGTGATGAGGTCTTGGGTTCGCAACCTGCTTTCGTTAAAGATCCGTATCTACTGAACATTAACATCTGACATGGAGAAGCAAACATTCCCTGTAGGTGTGGTGCAAAATTCTGAAGTTATGTGTGCATGCTGAGCATCTTTCTGGTTATCAAGTTGGCCTTGTGGTTTATCGCAACAAGGCTTTCAAATAACATCCATAGGGCATGATGCCAAATTTGAAATAAGATATGAGACTTTTTTAAACCAAAAACGTTACCCTCAAATAATGCTTTTTGTACGAAAGTAGTAAACATTTGGAGAGAGAAAAAGAATGCTGTATAACGAAATTGATGAAGATTATTATATTAGGATTATGTATTAAATAAGATAATAAACATTCTAAGATAATGCAGAGTATTAATTCTAAGATGGCGTAGCGTCAAACTATGAAAATTCATTCCAGTTCATTGTGCTTAGTATTGCCGATGAAGATTAAGATTATTTAAAAAATTTATTAAATGATACATAACAAATAATGATACTTAACAAATGATATAGTTAATGATACATTAACACTTTTGTTAAAAGTTGCTTTAATAAAATTGTTTTTCGTAAATATGCAATTACAGTTATATGATATTTTTTGATTCTAGAAGCTCAAAACAATCTTTATTTAATTTAAAAAGTTTTGAGCTATATAACTATTTATATAAAAATGAAATTGTACAAAATGGCATCACTTTTTTTTGTAGATATAGAGTAATAAAAATTTTGACATTCTAAGAGGAATAAAAATTAAAATAAAGGCTGAACTAAAATTATTGGAATAGCAGTGGAAGTTAGACAAGTGAGATTTTTGTCTTTTACACCACATCATGGCATCATATAAGATTTTTCAAAATCCAATCCCACTTAAAAAAAAAACAACCTTTCTTTTCTTTCTTATCATATTTTCACTGCTGTACGAAATGCCTTTTATTTTCAGGAAAATACACTAAGCCATAAAGTCAAGGCGCAAAACTTTTAGAAACATGAGCTATTTGATCCTAGTCAACCCATTTTGATGTATTTTTCTGCAGTCTCTTACCAGAACAACGACCACCTCAAAGTAAAAATAATAACAAAAAAAAACCCTGTTTGGTTGCTGGCCACTTTACCCTCGGGCATTAACCCTACAACACACGCGAAAATTTTCCTAGTTCCTTACCCAACTTCAGCAGTATCTTTATAGGCGCAATCCTTCTAGCGAATCGAGTGTGGACCTTTTTCATTCTTTTTTACGGCTGAAATTATCAGGCAAAAGCTGATTTGCAAAAAAGAACTTTTTTGGCCAGCTGCCCGTAAATGCTTTTCCTCGGATGAAACGGTCGTGTTTTCCCCTTTGCACACGGAATACTTATGACATGGGGTGGCATAACCTTTGTGTGGTCTCCAAAAGTGATTCAGGCATTGTCAAGAACTCTGAACGGATGCCAATTTATTCGAAATTAATTTTTTCTGTTATTAAGAATCGGCCGTGTGTCTTTTACAAATAAAAAGATGCGAATTAAAAATACAAGGTATGTGTAATTTATGCAAATTGATTAATAAAAAAACCCGATACAGCACATTTTTAAAAAATAGATTTTATGCACCTTCCTTTTTTATGTGTGTCTGTTAAGTAAAACGTTTATAGAAATATAACAATAAAATTTACTTGTAATAAAACCAAATCAATGGAATTGAAACTAAAATTTATTTTGTGTTTGGAGTATAATAATGTCTTTCTTATAAAATGCCAAAAGATTTTAGTAATGTACCAGGATTTTAGTAAACATCTTTAAGAAATAATCATTAGAAGGCAATAATAAAATAAGAAGTGAAATTTCTTAATAATTATATAAATGAATTGCAGTAACAAAATGGAATGGATTTTAATTTTTTCCTGTACTATATGAAAAAATGATGAACTGAAGCAGATATTAAACGCGGAACGAGTACTTAAAAAGAAATAGCTTAGTTCTAAATTGATGGAATTATAACATGGAACTGAAATTGAATAAACAATTTTTTAGTGCTTGAAGATGATGGAATGAAGTATATCTTAAATGATTAAAGACTAAATTTAAAAATTATTATAACTATAAATTATAGTTATAAAAATTATTAATTAGGTATAATAATAATAATAGTTAATAATTATTCTCAATCCTAATATTAGATAAGAATTATTATAACTCAACTTACATGCCGAAATAAAGATAAAGTAATTAAAATAACTATGTAAAATTTGAATATTATAATTTTATTAAAACACGGAGAACATTTATTAAAATAATTTTGAATAATACATTGGAAACTAAAAAAATGCTAGATCAATTATTATTAAAATAAAAAGTAATTTTATTTGCCTGCTATAGTTGCTTAAAGAAGAAAATTTTAAATTTTACAGTCTGAAGTCTATCTTAAAAATTATTCATAAAATAAATATTGTAAAAATGTTTTTATAATTAAAACAATTATATGAATATTTTTTTTGTACTTTAGAACAATTTAGAATTAAAAGTATGCTAATTAATTAATCAAAGTTTTAATATGTCTAACTTTTCTACAGAATTATCAATTAAATATTAACTATGCATTTTAAATATAATAAATAAAAATCAATATACATTATGAATGTTTAACTCTAACTCTGTAGATATTGTTGATGTGTCGTTTATTAAAGAGAGAGAAATAAGACAATTACTAGAATATACTAGAATATATATATTAATACTAGAATAAAACTTATTTTTTAGTTTTTATAATTTTAGATATTGAATTTCTTAACTATGCATAAGTATATTTATATCAAAATATAGAAGTAATTATACCATAAATTTTTACCTGAGCGAACTTTTTGGTTTCTATACTCTTTTTGTACAATGTTTTGAATTATTTGAACATTAAAATCTGATACCGCAAAATACTGACAGAAACTATAAATTATATTAATGGTTGAAGTAATTCCAATTTTTACTGTTATACTATATTAAAATTACAAATTATTTGGTTAACTTTTTATTTCTTTAAAAAATTTGTTATTATGAAACTGAGCCAGGAAGGATTTTGCACCTAATGTTATGGATTTCGGATGCACTCTCTGGAACAGATTCATATTAGCTGCAAAATAAAAGCAGCTGCTCTTTATCCACCGATCTAACTAAACGTAACATCTGTGTTGTAGCTGTCAGATATTAATAACAAGCAGCTGCTATTAATATCTTATACTGTGTTTGCATTATTTAAATTATGCGTAATATTTTTGAGTAAAATATTATTATTCAGCATAATACAATATTAAATTGATGAATAATGATATTGTGCTCAGACACAAACATGTACGAAAACATTTCTTCAAATTTCTACCTAAGCATGTTAAGAACACGAATAAAGAAAATTCAAACGTAAGATTTAAAATCTATCTCGCTGTGAAAACGCTTTGAAAACGAAACGAAATAATTTTGGAATCGCATCTAAAAATTATTTCTTATTCAAACTAAAACAAAAAACAAAAAACAAAAAAAAAAAAACCTCAGGAAAAACTTTATAGTAATTAGAGAGCGCAAATGCAGCTACTTCTAAAACACAGATGAATTGAGACAAAAGTATTAAAATCAAGTTAATAAGAAAATCAAATAAACCAAATAAAAAAAGAACCCGGCCTGAAGACTTTTTCAAGGGTCACCCTCAGGCAGAGATTCAAAAAAAAAAATGGATTTTTTTCTGTGAGGGAATGCAGACAAGAAAGTCTAATAATGATTCCTCGTCACCCGAAAATCCCCTGAAATTAGGCCTAAGAGATATACCATTTTAACAGAGAGGACAATACAAAACAACAAATTAGAAGAAAATAACCACTAATAAGTAAAAATACAATAACAAAATAACAATAAACACTAAAACACTTAAACCACTAAAGAAAAAACAAAAAGGAAGGAGCATACCAGCAGCAGGCAAGGAAATTTCAAGCTATCGATTGTGATTCCCGCTTTTTAAAAACACAAAGCTAATGTATTAAAGGTAAATAATAATTGTCTCCTAGCACCATCTATTGAATAATCTAATATGCAAGGAAAGTTCTATTTTTATTTTAGGTAAAGGATTAATCCCAAACCATACCTTGTTTAATTAAAAAGTTGACATTACATTAATTTTTAGGAAATTCATTTTTAATTAAATTTTTAAT
>JAPMOR010091423.1:22700-36860 GCA_026543865.1 Argiope aurantia | reverse complement strand
TAATATTTTTTATCAGTACAATGTTTTAAGCAATAAATTTAATTTCTTGAGATATGAACTTCCAAGAAAATATATAATAAATAAGACTTCTTAACGGAACAAAGTGACATTATTTGTAGTGACCCTGTAAAATGGGCGGTTTTAGTTTTGGAATAAACTATATATTTGGTTTAAGAAATATGAAAATGAGGCTGGTACTGATTATGTGCAATTATATGATATCGAAACAGATGCATTATTGGCTCCATTATAAGGAGAGTCAAAGGGAAATACAGATCTTAACTGTAGCGAAATTTTATCAAATCCTGATGATTTCATGTCTTATCCAATAGATGGCCTGGTTCTATGACATGCTTAATTATGAAGTTTAAAACATTAATATTCTCGTATCATTAGAGTTTTTACTTAAATTTGTTGCATGATGGATTCTTGCAGATCAACACAATTCGCAGAGCTAATTCCTTTGCTAGGAAGGGCAGCACTGTTCTCATACTTACCGTAGAATGAAAGAGAATCGATGCGAATTGTCTGTAAAAAAGGAAATAATGTGCACCATATAATCCAGAAAAAGTTAGTTTATGGCAAAGCTTTTGCACTGTGGACGCATAGATCTAGATTTCTAGATCTAGATTTATCAATAAACCATGAATTTCTACACTGAAGACATTTACTCCCTTCTTAAAGGCTTTAAACAGTTCTTCATTATTGATTTTAATTATTTATAGTTCTAAATAGCCACATTGACTGCAATTATAATATAGTTATTAAAATTTCTTTGCAAGTAACTATAGTCTCATTTTCATTTGAAACGCTTTACAGAATTATTATAACAGACAATGAACAAAACAGATGCAAAGCCACTAAAAATTATGGATTAAATGGCAATCGTAGCTGAAATTTAATATCACTGTGTTAAATTGGTATTGTATCCGGAAATGGTCAAATCAATTTCTAAGAACTTTTTTCTTAATTTCTGAATCAAAATTGAAATCTAGTTTTAGTATTAGTTTAGTTAAGTGTAATATGAGTTTAGATGTTGAAATATGTGATCGCGCGTTTTGCATTTTATTTACAAGACAGTTTGTTTTGCCGAAAAAAATAGAACTTTTTCTTGAAGTCAAAAAGTATATACGATCTCTTTTCGGTTTAAATGTTGACATAAGTGTCAACGGCTCATGAAAATATCGTATCTATTTGAAATAAATGCTAACATAATCTTGATGCTTATTTATAAGAAATTTGCATGCAATACGTTCTCAATTTCCCAGAATCTACTCCTAATTGGGTTAAAATTTCGAACTTGTATTCTCAATTTTCAAAAAGTTATTTAGATTTCATTATTTTCAATTATAAATTAAATAAATTTGCAAAAAATAACGTCATTTCTTTTTTGAAACTGAAGTTGCATTTTTCTTCATTTTCCTGTTTTATAAATGTTAAGGCATTTTCCTATTTATGGCAAAGTTTCTCAGTTATCAATGGCATCTTTTCATAAAGTATATGATAGAAATGTAGATGCAATAATTAATTAGATCTTAATCATTTTTATATACAAAACATGGGAAAAAGTAAAGCCAATTTTCCTCCTATTTTCCGATTTGTATTAGTAAAACTGTCCCTAAAATGTAATGTTAAATTTAATAATAAATAAAAATAAATTAAAAAATAATACAGAGCTTCAAAAAATGCATATATTCTTTTAAAAAAATTACAATGAAGATTATAAGGATATTTTTTTTCAATTTAAAGAGGTTATTTTATTCTTTATACTATTAAAATTACTGAGAAGTTACAATGTCTTTTGAAAGAGCCGTTTAAGTACAATAGATTCAATGCCAACTAAACAAAATCATTGTTTAAGAAGATATGGCAATCATTGAATGATCCTATTAAGTTAATAAATAATAATTTTAGATGTAAGTTAATTTGAAGGTCAAGTAGTGACCAAGATCACTATGATCCCATTAATTATTCATATGCTAGTAACATTTATTAATTTTTTTTTTAATTTATCTAAAGAAACGATCTTTTTTAATTAATTGACAAACACATATCAAATATTAAAACAATATAAACCAAAAGTTATCTATGCTGTTCAATATAGAAAATTGGTAGAAAAAAATAGAAAAATCGAAAAAAAAAACTTTTTTTAAAAGTATGAATGCGCACAGAATTTTCTTTAGAGAATAGAGAATATGAACGGTAAAACGGTAAAAAAAAAAAAAAAAATGCTCAAAAACTTTACAGATTTTTTTTAAAAGTTTTTAAATCTGCAGAAAGAAAAAAGCCTATGAAATGTTGTTTTACTAATAATTATACATAGGAACAAAATGGAAAATCTCCTGCAATAAATTGGTTTAAACAAAAATAATGTTAAAATACCCACACTTATCAGGCATAAATATTTCTACTTCCCCAAAATATCTTATATATTTAACCAGTTATATTTATTTCTTCTATTTTTTATTTAATTTATTTTGTATTAATAATTTATATAGTTCAATATAATTTTTAATTTGTTAATTTTGAGAATATTTAATTCAAATTTAAAATTTTTCAAAACGTTTGTAAGTTTTTTCATAAAAAACAGAAAATATGCTGCATATACGCATTTAAATATAAATCTATTTAAAAGTGACAAATATTTTTAAATTAGTTATTTAAAAATTATAATTTAAAATGATTTTTAAATGTTGTCTATCAGTGAATTTTCCATTTCCATTTTTTTAATTGTTCATCAGTATGTTCCGTTGATTTTAAAAATTATAATCTAAAATGATTTTTAAATGTTGTCTATCACTGCATTTTCCATTTCCATTTTTTTAAATTGCTCATCAGTATGTTCCGTTGATTTTAAAAATTATAATCTAAAATGATTTTTAAATGTTGTCTATCACTGAATTTTCCATTTCCATTTTTGTAATTGTTCATCAGTATGTTCCGATGATTTTATAAACTCTAATCTGAAAATATTTTTTAAAACTAATATTCCATTTTTATTTATTTAATATTTCGTCAGTATTGCTTAATATTGCATTACAATTAAATTCATGAGCCGTTTTATAGCTTCAATATAAAAAAAATATTTTTCAGGATATAAATAAATAATTTTGACCATACATACAAATAAGACATTTTAATTTCCTAATGTTAATATATAAATGAATTTCTTATTTTGAGTTTCAAACAATTAGGTCAAAAATAACGACGAAAGTCTTATTTTTATGTAATTTAAAACCCACATTCACATATTAAATTCTTAATCATTCATTTTATTTTGTACCGCATATTTCAATGTTGCTTCATTCCGATATTACTATACAATCTGGAAATAAAGTTGAAATTCAATGTTCTCTATTTTTTTATTTGGCTTTTGAATTCGACCATCTGTTTCACATATTATTATAACAGAGTTGCAGTAATAATCTAAATAAACTAAATATTATTTTCTTACAAGTCGAAGTTAAATAACCACAAATCAAATCATTGCCTTTAAATAACATCACCTTAGAAAAATAATATTTCATTGAATAGAATTTTACTCAATTTCAAAAATAAATGCATTTTACGCAGAATACAGTACAGAATTATATGAATGAGCCCTCCCTCAAACATTCTATTTATGAAGTAATATTTCTATTCATCCTAAAACAAGCATTTTCTTCATAAGGATCTAGGTGGAATCACGCGTTACAGCAACTCATCATACGAATGTCTGAAACACAAGTAATATAGATCCCTCTTCTTTGTTAAACAATGCAGCTACAGTGCTTTGGCGCCTTATGATTAGAAAATACTCTTTGTCAGACATTCAAACAACCCGATGAGGTGTTTAATGAAAACAGAAATCGAAATGCCTTCTTCAATGTTTCTTCCATGAACTTCGAAAGTTTTTGATAGAACGGAATTCTTATGTAGCATTTCTCAATCTTTAATACATGTAATCTCAGTGATACGTGAAATTGTTTCACACGATGCGCGAAGGAAGTGATATCATGGTGTCACTGGAGACAAGGACATAAGAAAAATAATAAAAAGCTGTTGCAATAACTAATATTTAGAATCCAAATTATATTTAATTATGAAAAAAAAGAATTTAATTGAATTCTAAATGGATTTTATTCAAATTAAGAAGAATATTTTAGGTCCCATGATAGACCGTAATAATTTATTCACAAAATCTGAAGAATTTTTAGAATGTCTGAAGAATTTTTAGAAATCTGAAGAATTTTTAGAACAGCACATAACAAAACTCTACTGCAGACAGTAGCGCACAGCTCAGCACTAGCTTGGCTCTGACGCTGCCCTGCTATTCGCTGGAAGACCACTTCTTCACCGTCGCTTCCGAATACTCCGCTCCGTCGATTCCGACTACGATGACTCTGGAAGCACAGACTGGCTCCTTTTATAGAGTCTCAGGAGGCAGGGCTAGAAGCCTCTCTTTTTTTTTTTTTTTTTTTTTTTTTTTTTTTTTTTTTTTTTTACGGATCTGGAAAATTCTCGATGTTCCGGGTATAATCTATTTTGGCGCCAAAGTCGCCAAGCTCTGGGACCTCCCACGCGACACACGGACTCCGTCCAATACCGATGACCTTAAAAAGTCCTTCCGATGATGGAACAAACTATGCTGAGAAGCCGAATTGTAGGTTTGCAACAAATATATATATATATATATATATATATATATATATATATATATATATTATAAGGGACACATAATTTGACATAGTTTTTTTCACATAAATTAATTTAGAAAAGAAAGAGTCGTTGAAATCAACGATCATGATTCAAAAGAAGTAAATTATTTTGTTAAAAATTGCAAAAATATTGGCTATGTTTCTTCATGACTGCTGTAGGCAATCGTAAAAAGATGGAAAAACAATAGGCATAAAAATAATACATATTTGGATATCTACACATTTTATGTCGATATAATATAAATTCAAATTAGATTTAATACATTATAATTTAACTGATTACCCATAATCATTGTATATTTTCATAGTAATGATTGCATTAGAACTAGCATTAAGTCATCTGATACAAGCATCCAGAGTAACAGACGTGCGATCCAAAGATACTGGGAATGTTTATTTTCAATGAAATTGACTTGTTTATGGCTTTCACAATAAAGTCTTTTTAAGAATTAAATTTCGATTGACATAAAGCTGTGATAGTTTAAATGCATTGCATCTATTCTGCTGATCATTTATATGACCTTTATTAATGAAGGTCAAGTCCCATAACATCATTGCGTCATGGCATCCATATTTAGTCCGATAATCAATTTTCCAATTTCACAATTTAAGGATACTCTGTCTTCACTATCTAATTAAAAACACGATTAAATATTTAGTAAAATAAAGAAAAAAGTTTGAATTTCATGGCAGAAATGAAATTAATTGCTGAAAATTATATAAAATTATTTTTTAAAGTGTTCATAAGGAAAGAGAAAATTTTGTACAATCATTATATTCATATCATTAATAATATACTTTTTGAAATGTGAAATGGTGCAGAAATCATTATTGTGCAATAATATTTGCGGGACTTATATAAATATTTTTTTAAATCTTGAATTAATTTAAATTCTAATTAAAACTTCATAAAATTGTCATAATGTGCAAATCTTGTTGACGTAAATTATGGCAGCTATGTTCTGCCGATTGAAGAAACACACATACACTCCCAAACTTCCTTTCTTAAAAATCCGTATACAAATATCTGAAGTACTCCTTTTGTACCTATCTGAAATATTCTAAAAATTATACTGAAATAGCATGCCGTATATTATTATTTTCATTTATTTAGCTGTATTCGGAGGCATAATGTAAAACATACATCATTATACAGCTTTTTAAATGTACTGCAATATTTGAAATATAGTATTTTCATGAGATTCTTTCCAAAGCAATTCTTCTGCTTTTATGCAGAGATTGAATAAGAATGAAATCTTATAATTCAGATTCTAGTTTCATATGCTTTCGTTCATATATTTTTTAAGATTTTATTAATTCCTTCCATTAAATGGCTTCAAAATATTTTTCAATAGATATTTTACTGTAAGTTAGTAACTTATTTATTATATTAATAAATTCAGTTCTCCTAAAGTACTCTAACAATAATTTAAATATATTAATATTGCGTCCGGATAGACACACTTATATGTATTTCACCTCTTAAGACCGAAGTTTCAATAAACCATTTCATTACTTGCAATTCAATATAAATGTAATCGTCTAGACTTGCATATGGGACTAATAGCCTTCCTTTATGAAAATGGTTCTGAAGTTTGAAAGCAAATATAGTTAAATGCTTGAGTGTACTCTATGCATGTAAATATTTCAATTAAGCCATAGTATGACTTATATTATGGCGTACTATAGCATTACATTTAACCTCTTCTAAAATGTTTATGGGATATAGAGTTCTAAATTCATACACTGAAGTACTATTAAAATGAATAATTGATTAAGTTATAAATATTTAACAAACATATTTCACGGCATATATCTCCAGAAAGTTTTAAAAATATTACAGCTATAAGGACTAAGGAAATTGATATAAAAAATCAAATATATTTTATGAAGGAATTCTATTATCTTCTACATATAATTTCATTTAAAATATGTAACATTTCGTATGAAGGGGCATAAATGATTTCATTTATTTCAATTTCATTATGTCTTTTACAATTAAAAATATAAATAAGTATACAATTTAATATCTAAACATGTATATAATAAAAATAAATTATTTTTCGTGATTTATATTAAGCCAAACTTGTCATCAAAAACACTGGGGTTATAATCTATATATTTAAAATTCAAAGGTTTCAGTATTTATATGTAATGATATTGTTACATTTAATTAAATTCCTATTCCATTTCCAAATTTTTATCTTATTTTAATGTACACTTTTTTTTCTTGAACCAATTCCAATTACTTAATTAATTATACATGCGCTCTATAAAACTGCATATATATATATATACAGTGAAACTTTTGTTTTTTAAATATATAAATTGTAACGGAAGTGTTTCTAATGCCAAGTTTATACTTATTATGATTAAAGAAAAATGGCATTTCAAATTAATTTGTAGACATTTTTCTCAACCGTTAATGTAATTGCTGTGAAGCATACTGTATAATTAGTTGGCCGTATGCTTTATTGATATTTTTTGCTTTCTAACCTATTGCATATCTATATACACCTGGCATGCTTAGTTTTAAATATCTTGTCCACTTGGAATTGAACGACTTAGAAGCTAAAGCTAAGATAGAAATGTTATGTATTATACTCAGTTTAACCTAATAGTCATTGAGTCAAAATCATAATGCTTTCTTAAACTTTCGAGTAGTCATATCGTTGAGCATGATATGAAATTTAGTATTATGATTTTATGATGCCTGAAAGAATACAGAAGTTCATGGATCAAATTTATAAGAAGTCTAGTAATCGTAATCGATCGGAGCAATTAATCAACAATAATAACGAATTTGAATGTACCATAACATTATTTGCGATTGAATTTGAATACTAATGAAAGAAATGCTTGCATTCTCTGATACTTTTCGGCATACTATATCCCACAACCAAAGAGAATGTTGGTGTTAAAAATTTCTGGTACCAGCACATCAAGGATCGTTAAATAAGTGGCAAATTTTTGACAGAGTTGATTAAGTAACTACTTAGGACTGCTGGATTGAAAGGGTTCATAAGACGGGATTATTAGTATGAGGTTTTTAGACTATCTAATTGCATTTGTTTCCACTAATTGTCCAATTATTAGAGAAGATATGAATGTAGAAAAAATACGTAAAAATGCACTCAGATTTCTCAAAGATTAATTTATTAAAACCGCATCCAATGAGAATTTGAGTACAAAATATGATAAATTTATTAACTGATAAAAAGGAAAATGCCTAAAATTCATTTAAAAAATGACCTTTCCAGTCTGTTTTAAATTTCTCTTTCCGTCACTTTTACCCGATCTTTTAAACTATATCAAAAATTAATAGCCTCTTTTTACTTTTACCACACTATGAGAATTCCAAATCAGAGACTTTAACATGACATGCAATGTTTCTTTTTGCCACTTACATATTTTGACACTGTAATCTTCTGTCAGGGAAACGACACTTTATCACAGGATGTGGATGCATGTATTCGGTTTTTCTAATAATATTGCAATTTTTGTGCTAAGGAGGCTGAGCACATATATGCTATATTAATAATAACGATGAGGATCTTTGCTTTATTCAATAAACTGTTTGACTTAAAACTTATTAGCTTGGCAAGTATATACTTGAAGGTTAGGAATTTGCATCTAGGAGTAATATTTATGCAATTTTAATTCTTTAAAAATTAAGTGAACCTTCAAAGTGTTATAGCTTTTCCAAATGTTATAGCTAATCCATTATAGCTTTTCCAAATGTATTTCAGCACAAAAATGTAATTTATATCTTTTAGGAATTTTTTTTAAAGTTATATTTTTACTGGTGCTAATTTCTTTCTTATATTTTTTATATATTTTAATTAAATTTGAAAAAATATTTTAAGCGTATTTCAATAATATTGCATTATCGAAGTTTTGGTTTCATTACTAACACTAATACTTCATATTGAAGTTTTTCCGTTGTTTATAATCAAGATATGAATATCCATTTATTATTCTTTGTTGTGTAGGTTTAAATATAAGGAATTATCTTAAAAAATGCTTAAAATTGTTTATATTTTTAAATAAGGTTTAACTTCAGAGCCAAAAAGCAATGATATTTTTTAATGTGCTGTTCTTTAAACTTTAATTTAAACTTTAATAAACTTTTAGATATAAAATGTCATTAATTTCAAATTAGAAAATTGAGCAGGTGCATGAAGTCACATGTGAATTCAAAATAATATGAATGATATGTCTATTAAAATTTAAAGTTTTAAAAAAATGTTGAAGGAGCAGTTAAACAAAGTTACACAAAAAATTTAATTGAGATTTTTATCAACCGTCATTCCCTGCGAATCAAATGGTCACGAAAGGCGGCTAGTTGTATATAAAGAAATATTCTTTTTAAAAATAACCGTAAAAATGTGTTTAGTCTATAGACGCGTAAAATTATATTGGGAAAAGTTTTGAATGAAACCTTCGCATAATTACTTTATTTTTTTTTATGTTTGTACAAATAGAACAAAGATTAGATTTCTAAATTCGAAAGAAATGATTCTCGAAGCTTATTTACTGCTTTATAAATGTAAAAATTTTGGAAGATTAAAAATTGAAACAAGAAGTTCACCATTTTTAATTAACTAAACTTAACTACATTTAAGAATTTTTTTAAAATTTTGTTGGTTTCAAGGCCCTGGACATAATTAATATGTTATCTGTGTAATGTGATATATTTAATATATCAATTAAATCTAAAAATAATTAGCAAAGAAATTGAAATTGTTTTTTTGTAAATGATACTTTGAGAATGTTATAGCTCTCATGTGATTTAGTATTTATTTCATGAATGAAATACTGAGTTGAAGACTTCATCAATATTTTTTGTATGTAACAAAATATATTTTAACTAACTGAAACATCTTTATTATTGTTAATTATAATAACGTTATTATAAAATTTTGTTATTGTCAAGTGCCGTGCAATATATAAAGTATTATTTATGTAATATTATATTCATTATAATGATTTTAATTAAAATTAAATGCCATTAGCAAAGAAAGCAATTCATTAATTAAAATATTATTGCATACAAATACATGATAGAAAGTAATTTCGGGGGGAAATTAATTGAAAGTTGAATACCATAATAATAATTAGCTGGAGAAAAGACTAAGAAATATAATATATTATATAAAAGTTAGTTCCAGTTGTTCCCAAATTATTTAAAAATAAAAAAATTGTTACTTTATAATGAAGATAAAGTATAATGTATTTGAAAATGTATTTTAATAACATATTTAAGTACTTTTATAAAATTAATTGATTTATTTAGATAAAAAATTTCCAAGTGTATAAATTAAATAATAGCCTTTAATAAATTAAATAATAATCTTTAATAATGATAAATTAGAAAGAAATGATTGTATGTTTGAGAGATAATTATATTTGTAGATTTATTTTCTCTATATATTTCATTTATATTTCAATTTACATTACGCTTTCTTGCTCTCCAATATAATATTTCTGAAATTTGGCGAAAAATATATATTCAGTACAAAGAACACTAGTTCAGTTTGAACACCTGCGTGACTCCTATGAATGCGTTCAGTTTGTTGCAAAAGATGAAATTCTAAATAATATTTCTGAAGCAGAATTTGCTGTTGTCTAGACTTTTCTGAATATACCGTCTGTCATAGAAATTCAGAAACTTTTGAAGAATTGCTTATACAAGAAGTACCACACAGTTTATCAAATTCTTAGGTCTATGAGTAAGGATATCATGGGTAGCAAACAGTATTTAATTTTTAAAAAAATGCATATTTAGAATTTTGAAGAATGGAACATTAGAGGCTGAGAATTCGAAAATATATCAGTAATTATATATTTTAATACCCTTCGCATCCTTCTTTGGAAATATTATTTTGTTTGGTATATCCTCAACGAAAAAATTGTAAAGCTTGTTATTAACATAATAGGATACATTATAAAGTGTGATTTAATATAAACACAACAAATGACATTTACAAAAAAAGTCTAATTTAATTCCTTTTTGGAGAAATCCTTAGAAATTTTCACTCGTTGGAAATCAAAGACATATCTTAAAACTTCTCAAGGTCGCAAATACTTGTTTTTGAATGTCCTGTTAATGTGTTTTATAAATACCAAAAAATAAATGCAGGTGGAGTTGTTTTTATAAATTGCTATAAACTTATTTAAAAAAAAATTAACAAAAGAATGGCTGTTTGACTAAAAGAACCGCTTAAAGACGTCATTCCATATGAAACAATTAAACATAAAAGGATCATGCAGTGATTCCACGGTATGAAAAACTATACTGATTAACATTTAAAAAAATGTTCAGTGTCAAGTGTACTTATAACTATACTGAGGCATACTTCAGGTTCAATCATATTTCTTATTCATATTTGCATACTTATTTTTGATATTTTTATTTATTTATATTGATCATATAATTTACTTTTCCTTAATTATGTAAAAAATTGTATGTTTTATTTCAGTATATTTAGTTAATTATTTTGCTTTGAATTTTTGACTACGTTTAAATGCATTTCAATATTATATTGCGATTTTGCATTTCTAAATAATTTTAGTAATGTAAAGCTCTGTAGCAGTTAATTTATTTTAAAGAAATGAAAACATGTTGTTCGAATACATGCTGTTTTCTTCTAATCAGCATGAATTATTAAATTCTTTCAGAACAAACTACTTGAAGGACGTATGTAAAGATTTACTTTTTTACTGATTGCAAAAGAAATTTAAATTATTTGGAAAACAAGCATAAGCTGACTAATTAAATTTTATTGCATCCACATTTTAGAAAAGCTATTAAATTTATAATTTTGATTGTCGATTCTCAAAGATAATTGTCACACAAATTCCAGGATTAGTACTTTCAATTCGTAAGGTTTTAAATTACATTTAATAGAGCCTTTTAGTATTAATGCTTCTATTATTGAAACTTCGGTACATCGCTTAAGAACCTCTTAAGCAGTACGAATTTCGCATTAAAACAATAAGGCAGGCACCTAACAGGTTCAAAGCAACCATTAGTGGTTTAACTATACCATGGATGGGAAATTTACTCTAGAATGAAATGGAACTAACCCTATTTTATTCCTTAGCAGTGTCTTGAGAGACTAATTTGTCCTTCTAAACAAAACGGGATATGCAAATTCTTAGACTTTAAATTGAATACGTAGAATAAATGTTTAAATATTCTTAGAATTGCTTTTATTCACTTAGCAACATACAAACACCTCAAAGAAGAATACTCTTTCAATAAAACTTTAAACTAGTGTTAAATGAGATTTTTCTAGGAAAAATGTTCTAACAATGAAAAAAAAAATCTACTCTTGTATAAATAATAAGAAGTAATTTGTTTCTGTGTTTCTAGCTCAGCGTTTTAATTGGAAATAAATATTTTTAGAAATGTAAATTATTTAATTTCAAAATTTCAATGATATTATTTCTTTAATATTCACTTAGCAACATAGAAATGCCCAAAGAATAACATTCTTTCAATAAAACTTTACATTAGCGACACATGAAATTTTGCTTAGAAAATTGTTCTAACAATGAAAAAATCACTTCTGATGTTTACGTCTTGTAATAAGAAGCGATTTGTTTTTGCGTTTCAAGTTCAGTGTTTTAATTGGGATTTTGAGATATAAAGTATTTGATTTCAAAAATATGATTTCAATAAAAATATGATATATCATAACTCTTTATAATTTTAAGTTACATTTTTATATTTTGTTTGATGAATCTTACTAGATAGTTATCAAATCTAAAATATTCTATTGATTATATACTTAAAATAAACTTTCAAGCTGTTATGATTATATTAATAATGCTGGTAATAAATATAATAAATATTTTTAGCAAATGTTAAAATTTAAAAAAATCTTAAACCATTCTGCAGTGATCTCTGTACATAATATCCCATAAAAGTATTGAAGTCTTTTTGTTTAGCATGAATAATTTAATTTCTAAAATATTTATACTGAAACTAAATATATTTTATCATAATCTCTGCATTTAACAAAAAAAGATTTGTCAGTTCTTTCTTCAGTGTAAGAGAAAATTTTATCCGCAGTGTTTATAAATTCTTTTTAAGATACATTTGACTTTTTTAATGATTTTTTAAAATAGAATCATGTTACCTATGCAGACTGAATTCAGATCAGTTGACCAACTATATTTTAAAATATTTTCTTGTCAGGTTATGTAGTAATTTGGAAAATCCCTCCAAACGCTAGAAACGTCAGTGAAACCACGAATGAGAGCTCCACCTATATTACTTTCCGAAAGCAAAGAAAATGGATAAAAGGAAATCATTGATAATTAAAAGCGTTATATCAACGCTGTATAATGGTCATTTCCCTTTTGAATGAAGGCATTAAATATTCTTTATCCATTGCAAATGTTACAATGATTTTCCCTTATATTCCTTTTTTGAGATTTTACAGTTTTATTTCGTGAAACATTTATGTCTTCAAATGTTTTCTATTAAGCAATTAACACCTCTCTCACTTTATTTCCTCATATGAATGCATGAAAAAAACTACTTATGCCACACATAATAGTAGGTACGCTATCAGTCCTTAATAAAAATAAAATCGGAATTATTTTATTTTTCCAGTCTTGATCAATCTGGAATTTGCTATTCTGTAACTAAGCATTAAAAATGTATTCATATGTTCAAAATGATGATTATTATTAGTGAATAATAAAATATATTGCTTTTATAAACCTCAGAAGTTAAAAGCGCTCAAGATTCCAGAGTTTATGCTCAAAACTGCTAACATTAGGCTTAATGGATAATAATAATTATTCGTTTTAAATTTGAAAGTTTTAAATTTGTTTCAAGCTTTCAAAAATTATTTTGATTAATCCCAATGGAAGAAATTATTCTTCATTAAAAAAATAAAGCTAACTATAAAGTCGCTCATATATGCGCTTGTAAATAGAAGTTACATCAGGGTATAAAAAAAATGTCAGTAAAAAATGTCGTTCATGAACTAACTTTTTTTTATTAATCCAATATGAGCTTTGCATAAACCGTGATAAAAGTTAGCAAAACCATTATTTCAAATAACAAAGATTGTTAACTGTTTCTTAACAAAGACTGTTAAGGACACTAAACACATATGCTCTATGTATGATATAATTAGCATGATTAGCTTATCAGTTTTATGTAACATTTTTGATGTCTGCCAACTTCACTCGCAGGCGTTCTCCTTCCATCTCCAGTAAAGAATCAAAAATAGATTTCAAGGCAATCCAGAAATGACAGTGCCATCTGTTGGATAGTGAGAATTGAATTCAGGATTTCTATACTACAAACTAATTAATAAAACATTTTAAAATCCATATGGAACTTCTTTTGCTGTTTTAGTATGAAAAAGAAAATTTAAGAAGTAATATATTTTTATAAAAGTTGAAACCAGACATTAGTATAGACTTAATATAATTATAT
>JAPMOR010091423.1:0-22690 GCA_026543865.1 Argiope aurantia | reverse complement strand
AAATCTAGAGAGATAAAAAATAGAAAATAATCCTAATTATGTTCAAGTAATGATTTAATAAGGGTTTTCAAAGAAATTATATAATTGATCTTATTGTAGTTGTATGAAGTGGAATACCAAGGCTTAGCTCTAATCTCAAATTTAAATAAGTGTATAAACTTGCTCCAATCTTTTTTGATAATCTATTTCAAACCTAAATAAAATTAATTATTCTAACTAGTATACTATTGGTGTAAGGCATATGAATAATAAATAAATAAAATAAGTAAGCATCAAAAAGTTTATTCACTCATAGATTTTCTGTATAAAATAAGAACACCTTACGTAAATAAAGTTTAATGTATTTAAACAAACGCTATAAAAATATTCTTTTAAATTTATTTTATAAAATCGTAAATGGAGGCAATCCCGCATAATAAAATATGTAAATATTTGTTATTTAAACCTACATATTATATTCCTCGAATAACATTTTAATCCAAGCATAAACGCATTTCGCATATATGATCATCACTAAGAAAAATAATAAAATCAAAGCCACAATTTAATACACACCACTCCACGCCCAAAAAAAAAAAGAATTCATATACTCAATCTTCTTTCATGCGAGAACCGAGCCAAGAATGTTGTGACAATAATCTATCTAAAATTTAAAAGTTTCAGTAGAAAAACATAAAAATTGTTGAAAAGCTCCAGTAACCATGAGAGGATTGCCTACGTGTTTAAGAAAGCTTTGAATTCATCGTCCGGACTTAAATTAAGGATAACGAATTTAGAAAGGAGATGTAAAATCATCTTTAAACGTTTACTGCTATTTTAATAATGCCGTAAAAGCTGCGTGTTCCAAGTCGTAAAACTTTACGAACTCTCCTCAAATGTCTGCAATGGGTAAGAGACTGAATCAATATTGTTGCTGCATTTTAAAATGCATTTGGTTGTAAAAGAACAAGTTTATTTTTTTCAATGTGTACAATGAAGGCGAAGCGTTTCGTTTAGATTGTCAATATTCAATTGAATATGTATTGAACTCTTAATATTCATGTATTATTAATATCGTAAACTAAAAAATATGTTTTTAATCGATCGAAATAAATTTATAACTGTTGTAACCCAGATTTGCATGAATTTATAGCAGACTAGCTTTAGATAAATAAATATGTACTTTTGTCACTAATTCCAAATTCACAACAGGCCATCTTTAGATAAATAAATTTGTAATTTTTATTACTAATCCCAGTTTTAAATCAATTTACAACAGGAAGGCTTTAAAAAATAGCATTCCAAAAAGAACTTCCAGCACTGAGGAAATGTAATCGCATTGGCTCGCACATTAATAAATCTTGAGAGAGTCGTCTCCTGTTTTCTTAATAAGTTTACTTATGAATTGGAAAGACCCTCTAGGTCCTCGAACAAAGTATCATGCATGATCGGCTGGGGATTTTCAAAGATCATTTATTTCATTTTTATAATTGAGTAAATTTTAATGTAAATGAGAGTTTTATCTCTATGCATGGTTTCAGCTGAAGCAGTCTTTGCCAAGGCATCAATTAGTTGCCTTGTCATTCAGCCCGAAGTGGAATTAACTTCTAACTTCTATTGTTTAATAATTTTTTTTAAAAAAAGTAGAGAACAGAAAGCATCTACGAAATACTGTTTAAGTTTATGGACATAAACCATGACGTTATACATCCTGAGATGAAATGATTTTCCATAATTACATTTGAAATCCATCTTGCTTTTGAAAAGTCAAATATGTAGTGTATAATATATATGTTGGCAGAAAATTTAAACATAAAATATCTACATCCTGAATATATTACATTAAATATAATGTTTTTTACTGTAATTGTTTTGATACTTAAATACATTTAAAATTCCTTACCTGCCAAAGATGATGGTATGCACTATAGGTGATTTATGTTGCAAAGAATGATGATGCATTTAAATTTTTGGGAAGTTCCACTTCTTTACTTTAACCATTTCACTACAGATCCAGCCTAAGAGAGCATGCAAATTCTATCCTGGCCAGTTTCTGTTTCAAACCAGGTCTGCAGGATCTAAAGTTTGGAATTGAAACTGGCCCGCTAGAATAGGATTTTCTCTAAAGATTAGGAAGTGGCAGTAGTGAAAGGGTTAAAGTTGCTACTCGTGTAACATGTTTTTGCAATAATTTTATTTTCAATTTAATCTAGTTTGCTTTTCATACAGATATAACAATGATAGTTCACAAAAATAACTGTGTGAAATAACATAATTCCGTTAACATGATTGCTAGCTCGTTTGCTACGATCTAACATATTACAAAACATCCCCGATGTAAACTTTTGCATTTTATCAAAGTTATAGCTCACAAACGCTAAAGATATACACATATGCATTAGTATATTTTTAAAAAATTATTTTCCAGAATGTCTGATGAATAAAATTAAAACGAACATATCTAAATATTAATTATGATTTTTAATATGTTTGTATCTGCATTTTTATAACAACAACAACAACACAATTGCTTTCTTTTAGGAAAATGGATGAAAATTGAAAAACAGTAATTTGCATAAACTATGAAAGTAAATGTACGAATCCCTTTAAAAAAGCACATCACTTTTTTAAATCCATTCCTAGATAAGAAAAAAAGTTATTGAAATCAATTAACAATTAAAATGCTTTGTTTCTTGTTAAGTTCTTAATATAAATACTGTTGCATTTGCGTTTATTTCCTAATTTTTCTTCATTTAAAATTATATTTGAAAAGGAAAATAATGTTAAAAACTTACATTCCTTTTCCTATCTTTGCTGTGTATTTTTGGAAAAGTTATGGAAAAAAATTGGCAAAAAAAGTGTGTCGAAACGAAATAAAAGCAAAAGTCGGTAATTAAGTTTTCACTTGATCTAAGAGAGTAAAATGAATTAAAAATGAGCATCAAATGAAATATCAAGGAAAAAATTGCATGCCTTTCTTCACTATTAATTTTTTTTTCTTTTGAAATTTTGAATGGTTTCAAGTTGTGCATTTCTGTTATCTCTTTTTTAATTCAGTATGTTTTATCGAGTTCTTTTCTGTCTTCTCTTCTTTCGCGCTAATTTGTTTTTAGCAAATCTTGCTAGGGGCCATATATATTTTTCTTCATATTTGCTTAACACTGAAAAATGCTAGAATTTTAATATTTTTATTATGTTAAAATAAAAAATAGAAAACAAATTAAATACTCGTATGATAAAGTATCTTTCATAAGACTGAATTCCATTTGAATGTTAAAAAAATGGTTCTTTCATAAAGGGTAAAAAAATGTGTTTTGGAAAATTTATTTTTATTTTTAAAATTGCAAAATTTAATTGATGTTAATTTTTATATTAATAAAGGTTTTGAAGATCACAATGGCATCAAATATCACCCAACTTTTCTCTTTTTATTTTACTTGTTACATTGTTTCAGTACTCTTTTTCTATTTTTTTTCCGAAATAAATTATTTTCATAAAATATTTTGAAAACATTTTTTTTTCTTTTTAGAACGAAAATTAATTTGATTTATTTAAAATTTAAATCATTCATCATTTAACACGTTCTTGTTGTGGTATCATTGACTTCTATCGCTTGTTGTATTTAACACTTATTCATTTAATAGATGAATTAAGGATTTATTATGACTTAAGAATTTAGTATTTATTTATAGCATAATAACTACATTTTAGGAAGAATTTTTTTTTTGTTTAGAAAAAAAAATTAGCAATTGCTTTTATGTGGAAAAAAATCCTCCCTCTTCTTCTTAATAAAAAAATATATAGATACATTTTGGATAAGAAAAGTACTCATTTTATGCAAAATCCGTTTTTGCTTCCTAATTCAATATTCCTATTCATTGCGAACGGAAAAATATTAGACATTTATGATAAAGACTTACATTTTTGCAAATCATCATTGTAAGATAAATAATACGGTTCATTAAAAATATCATATTAATAGATTCAAATTTTGGAGCATGCCGATATAATCTAAAAAGATAGCACAATCACAAATTGGCTACTCCGACCCGCCTGTAAGCATACGGAAGAATCTGAATGACTGGCCGCCACAACAACAACACTGGTGGGAGTTGTGGTTGAGTTCTAAGGGCCATCACCGGTCACGGCACAACCCTTCCCTTGGGAAATACGCCCCGTCATTGATGAGAGGAGTCACAGCCCCACCTTTTAGTGTGGCGAGAATCAAGAACCATATAGAAACTTTCTCACTCTCAATTACGAAGTACACCCCTGTGAAACAAGACAGTAATAGAAGGGTTGTGTTTTTTTTAAAAAAAAATAGATACATGCAATAAAGTAGATTTTAAAGTTGCTTGTCTAAGCAGTTAGAAAGAGATGAGTCAATGCTATTTTAATATGTGTATGCAAAATCACCATCAGATAATCCCTGCTATTGTTTGACTTCTATTATAAATCAGTATGATTTAAAGTGATGAATAAAATAATAGTTTCCGTAATATATTAAAATTACAAATTAAAAGAAAAGTTATATAATGTAGGATGCATAATCTCTGCCATAAATATATAGCCATATTATTTTACTTTACATTCAAGAATAATTGGATTATGCAAATCCATATCGTTTAAGCGATTTTTAACCCATAACTGGGGACGTGTGATCTACGAGATCGCTAGCGATGGATTTTCGGTCACCCTTAGTCTATTTTTAGCTCAATAGAATAGATTTACCTTGTAGCTTCCTGTTTTGTGATCTTCAATTAAAGTGAACCTTTTCAACCGATTGCAGCGGATGCTTTTTTAAATAAATCAGTTATTTTTTAAGCGCGGTCTCTAAGACCGCACCTCTCTGTTAATGTCCCAGTGATAAACAAGGCTTAGCAGATGGCGCTAAAACTGGGGCCCCGAAATATCATCCAATTTACTAATCCTATTATGAAGCAGTGCTCCAGACACTTTTAAATGAAGCAGAAAGTGATTTTAATGAAAAGGATAATTGTACAGAAATGAAAGTTCGCATTCAACTGATTCTGATATGTATGTTCAAACATAATTAATATTTCTAGTGATAATGTATTTTGAAAAAATTATAAAATATATTAATATGCCAAGATATATATACACATAATTTATAGGTTGATTTTTATACTAGTTCTTAATCTGTATATTTAAAATGGCCAAGGAAACCGTGCTAAGAAAGTCACACAAGCCGATAAAAAATGGGCCAATTTTACCCATTGTCATTTTATTTTATTTTTAATATAATTGTTGAATTTTACTTTATATTGTCTTCTATATACCTTCATATACTGTAAAATTAAATATGATTTAAAAAGTAATAAGTAATATGTCTTTTCAAGAATATTATTTATTGTAATATGTAATTTGAGAAAAAAAATGCATGTTCCAACGCATTTGCTTTTTTGAATGATAATATATTTTGAAAAAGTTCTAAAACATATCTATATATCAAGAAAAATGTCTTCAAAATATATTGGAAGTTTTTCATACTAATGCACTCATTAGAAAATTTAATTACAATATAAATGAAATGCGGTCTCGTAGTCCGCACCTCCCCAGTTAAGTCCTAAATTTTTCACCTCCCCAGTTAAGAGTTAACAAATATTAATAAATATGAATTATTTCGTTATTAAACATATAAGTCACGATATATAATTAAAAAGGAAAATTATTTGAAAACACCGCGACTTCGACACTTTTTACTCAGAATCGAATTAGAAGAATAATTTTTTGTTTTAATTATGAATTGAACACTGAAGCCTACTAGCCTACCAGAATCTATATGAATTATTTTCCAGATAAATTTCTACAAAGAACTGTGATAAGCTGAATAAACTTGATTTCTCAGCCGAATGATTGACTTGACTAAACTAAATAAGTTCAGAGTCCAAATATTATTATATTTTTTTAATTATTTAATTATATATTTTTCTGTCATGGGAAAATTATTTTTGGTTGAAATTGGAATTAAAGAAACTTTTTTGACCGAAAAAGTTTTGAAAGGCTTCAAAAATAATCTTTACATATAGATTCAGATTCTGTCACTTTACTTCTCCCTTTTAAAAATATTTCTAATTTATTCATGAATATTATTTAGAAAAATGTAAAAAGCGAATTATTATTTACAATGGACAGTCTATCACTTGGAATAGACTGTTCATATTTAAGCTTGTTATCTGTAATTAAATAAATAAAAATCAATTTTAAAATGTAATTTCCGATATCTCCATGCGTCTGTTTAAACACAAGTCATGCAATGTAAATTTATTTCTTATCTTCTTTCGATGCTCCATTTTTCACAATGCATTTCGAAAAGTATCGGAATTTCTAATTCTGTAACTAAAATTCTATTATTTCCAAGGTTTTCAGAGTTATTTACTGCATGAAAATTAGCAATGGCCAATATCCGATTATTTCATACATTGACAATTGATTTTAATTAACAGAAATGTATCATTCTTAAACAAGCTTTGGATATTTTGTATGTTTACGATGGATGAAAAATGGATAAAACTATATTGATATTTACTATCCCTTTAAGAAATCGTAAGAAACTGAAATAACAATTGTATAATAAATCGTTATCTCCACAATTCGCGGAGGCACTCCAGATTCCAATAATCTTTGAAAATTGACATTCAGAATCCTAAAACCTAACTCGATCTGGCCATTCGGACATGAAAAGAATACCTTTAGTGCTATAATGACAGCATCGATACTCCTCCCCCGTGCTTATCTAATGAAAGGTTCACACCCCGTTTAGTTTGGCGAACAAAAATTACATTCAGAATGATAAGTGATAGCGATAACTGGCGCCAATCCATCCTTACTTCGCCATCCATCACACCAATTCGATGAATTGCTATAGTTCTCATAAGAACTGATTATATGACCGGGATACGGGCATGTAGTATATATCGGAATGATTGAAATCATTTATTACGATTCTTTCACATCTTTCCTTTATTATCTCTAAGGAATTTTGCAATTCTTTAATGCACAGATTGTCAAACAGTCTTTCATAAATTTATACGATTAGTCTACGATTTTCTAAATGTAAAGGCATGCCTTTTGTTTTAATACAAATCGGAAATCAAAGTGATAAATTTGAAATGAAAAAAAAATGTAGCCTTCATTGACACATTTCCATTGGTTTAAATAGGGTGAAACATTGTTTCATTCTAGTTTTGTGAAAGGATGATAAATATTTTCTTAGGACATTCTTCTTTTATATAATTTCGATGAAAAACTAAGAAAAGTGAATAGTTGAGCTGAAATACAGTAGTAAGTTTACTGCAGTAAGAATTTAAGAAGGAAGTTATTGATTAAATGCAGTAACCGTTTTAAATTTTTCTAGCTTCTATTCAGAATAGGTATAAATAAATGAATAAAATTCTCCTAATGCCATAATAATACTTCCATATTCCATTCCATAAACATATATATAATCTTAAGATGTAATATCTTTGATAATACTCTAAACATTTTAGGTAAAATTCATGTACCAAATTGCATTCCTCTTCTCAAAATGGTTTGGACAGACAGATAGATAGACAGACATATTGCAGAAAATATTTTGTTGCAATCATAAAAAAAATCGACAAAATATCGCATTCAAATTGTTTGATGATTATATTTTGTATACTTCATTACAAGACAGTCGAAATACAGATTATCAAATAGTTCGATAGATGTGCGATCCTAAATGGACAGCGAGTGTTGAAATTAGCATAGAATCTGACATCTTCCAAATATAAATTCTTTTATAATTGATAAGTCACTAATTCATGTTTATTCTTCGAGATTCCACCGAACCTCCGAGGATTAATGTAAGATTAGTCGGACCCGGAATTAATATTATTCCTTCTTAACAGGACTCTGAATATAGAATTGCGTGGATTCATTATTCAAGGACGACAAAGATGACAATTTACAAATACTTCCATGAATTGTGTTTCTTTTTCCCCTTATTTAGAATTACAGACCTATGGTGATTCTTATATGTTTATGAATAACTACTATCTTAAATTTAACTTAAGTGAAGGATGACATGACTTTTCTACTAATATTGAATTTACATACTTAAAAAAAGAACAGAATTGCTTACTTAAAATGAGTGAAATTTCAATTAAAACTATAATTTCATGGCATTGAGCAAAAGTATTGTAATGAAAATCTGTGATAATTGTAGCATCTGCCTTTATCCAGCATTTGATATTGAATAGAAGCAAAGGAAATGTGTATCATCGCCCAATTTGCATATGTGTATAAGTTTGTATTAAATAAAAGATATTCTCTTAAATGAAAACAAAATCTACAAGTTAAGCTCGTAAAGGCTGTATAATTTTTTAGCGATCAGCCGTAAAATTGCAAATAGCGGTTGCTTTACAGTTATAAAATTTTTTTTATCAAAAATCAACAAGATAAAAAAATGCGTATCATTAAAAATATAATGTAAATAAATTTCATATCGAGCGCCGAAACAGTAAAATAGGAAATAAATCAAGATTGATCAAGAAAAGATGAAACTGCAAAAAATTAAAGACAAAGTATTCAACTTTTTACTTCAATTCACATATGCAAGTCAATAAAATAATTTTCATAAATCCATGATATGTATTAATGATTTTAAAATTTATATAACATAAAATTAGAAATCATTTGCATTTAAAAGTGTTATAATTTGTGTTGCTTTCAACATAATTTTACTCAAAAAAATATTCTTTTTCTTTTAATTTGAATAAAATTAAAAATAAATATTTTCACTGTGTATACATATATATATATATATATATATATATATATATATATATATATATACATACATACATACATGACGTTTTATATAAGAGCTAATTCATTAATTTCTAGAACAGTTTTAAGCTTTGCATTCTGAATATCATTTGTATATAATTTCGAAATATATTGTATGCTAAGCAAAAAGGAAGAAAATAAAGGTATATAAATATCCAATGCAAATGGAGTTTTAATCCTAAAGTGTTACAATTATAGATAGTTTTTTAATTACCGATGATAAAATAATTATCAAGTGATATCAGCGCAAATGAGCCGTCTGTTCTAAAAATCCCGGAAGAACAAAAAATAAATATTAAATATATTTTTACTTGATGAATAATGTCATTAAAGACATTAGACTTCAACGAAATCCATACATTTTAATGCTAAATCAGTTAAGCATTCAGCCAAATTATAGCATAGTGTCATATTAAAAAGAAAAATACCTTCCGTTATACTACAATTACCCATCGTGCAAACCAAAGATTTCATGCACGGAATGCCTTAATGAAATTTGTGATTTGTCTATTCAAATACATTATTCATAATGCAAAGGTCATTCTGTATTTATGATATAGTGGCTCTAGTCATCCTAAAGCGTAATGTGCATCGTCATCTGGAAGTAGCCACGCGTTGCAGCAGCCCACCACATGAATGCCTTGAGCACAAATAATACACGTCACTTCTCGCAGGCAGTTCGTTGCTAAATAATGCAGCTGTCGAGCTTAGGTGCTCGCTTGGGATTAGGCAACATTCCTTATCGAATATTCGACGATGGGGTATTCCTGGAAAATATCCGCAATTTCGTGTTTTCATTGCTGTTATAGTAATTTTAAGGTTTTTAATCATCTTAAATTAAAATTGATGATAGAACTCAATTTTTGGTCAAAGAGCTTTGAAACGATCTAGATTATATTTATTTAGTTGCGTTTAACATTGTGCTGTCACAGACTGTAGTGGTGCAGTAATATAAGTTCATTTTTAATAAAGATTATCGAAAAGGTTTCTTCATAGTTAAGCTTTATGTCGTTTTTTAATCAAGGTTGCTATATTTTTAATTTAATTATAAAACCGTATAAAAATTGCATCCCTTATACGCTTGAATTGAAATCGCTGTCTCATTCTTTGATGTAAATGTTTGTTTTTCCAGAAAATTCCAATTAATTTTTCCCAATGCATGCATGCAATTTATTAATTTCTTGGGGGGGAGGGCGTGTCAATGCTTGTAATTCATCAGGTGTAATACTTTACATGACCACGTGGATTTATCTAATTATTCAGAAAAAGACTGTAATAATAATGATAATCAAATAATATATTAATATTATTTTATTATTTTATATTTAAGAAATTTATATTATTTTTATTTTATTATATTTTATTTTAAGAAACAAATATAGAATAGTACAGTTTAAAAATGAAACTGCATTAAAAAAATCAAATAGACGCATTTCTTAGAACACATTTTTATTTGGATTTCAGTGAAAATCTTAGATTTTCTTTTTAGTTTAAATTATTTCTCACAATTTTAACACAAAATTAAAATTTGTTATATTTTATAAATAACATGAAATATAGTAATTTTTCCCAAATTCATTATATAACCATTTGTAAGAAATGAATACTTTGCTTAGTTTGGTTAATCACTAGAACTCATAAATATATAACATTTTTGTACTCCACCATATCAAGTGGAACAAAAGTTGCGAAAATTCTTCTTTTCGAGTATAACCTCTTTTAAGATATGACATTTATAGCATCGTGGTTATTATCTTAATGAATATTTTATTATGGACTAGCCCGCTAGTATTTCTTATCTCATCAAGCATCTTAAAGAAATCTTGAGAAGCTATAATATAGAAAAAAAATGTTTTCTTGTTAACATAGGGATAGTCCATAGTATTTAAAATAGAAATTTCTAAGTCAGAAAGAAAACTCTATCATACTTTTTGCAATTATCATACTCCAGCAATTTTAATAACAGTTTAATTTCCTAACCGCACGTCTCCGCTTTGTTCGTCACAACTCAAAATCTGATTTTAAATGGAATTCACAAATTAAAAATAAAAACAATCTTGTTGTGCTTCATTGTAGCTAGAACTCTAGGTCCTTTGTGGATGTAATTCGTTTCAGGTTAAATGGTTTTCCAAAGGTTAAATCATATTAAACTAATGGTTGCACTTTAATACGTGCCTAGAAATAAATTGATTAAACCTACATTTAAAGATCATGCTTCCAAAATAATTTCAACTTTACTTACAGCAATATTCTCCTTTGTTTTCTTCTTTCTTCTCACACATTCTACGATTTTAGAATTTCCTGATGACAGTACCAAATGCTTTTACAGAATCTGTATAGAAATGTGAATTCTCAAATAGATTTACCTTTTAAGTTTTTTTAATGCCTTAATCATCATCATTACGTGGTTTATTTGAAAGGATTCAACATAGGATTCTGGAGGTTTTCAATAGAATTCAATTTAAAAGAGTGAATAAAAATCGTTACATTAGGAGATATAATAAAATCATTTTTTGTATCAATGGCTATACATGTATGCTTTAGCTGATGCTTCAAAGTCTGATTATTTATTGGTCATTATTTCATAAAAAAAAGTCTTGATCTAGATCATTAAGCGTAATAAGAATGTCATGTATTTCAATTCATTCTGTTGAGCACTTTGTTTTCAACTTAGTGTTTTCCTGTACTGGGCGATGATTTGGAAATAAATTTTTACAAGTCAATTGACCTATTGGCTGAACAAATAGAGAAACACATCGGTAGAAACAGTTTATGAAATGTTCAGATAGTAGTTTAGTTACGTGCTTTTGGAATTATGAGATTTAAGGAGTGACTGAAACATGGAGCATGTATAGCTAAAATCTGCTGCAATAATATAAAAAACTACGTTTTTTCAGCCATGAAACTCCTTACTTGCACTGAAGTTAACTACCTCAGCATTCTCAGTTTCAACTCAATCGTCAGCTGCTATGTGTCGGGAAAAAAGAGGCACAATGTGTATCTACATAACATACTACTTAGCCTCTGAATTATCATTAACTACTAGCCAGAAAAAACAAAGACAAAAAAGTTAAACTAGTTGTCATTTTTTGGAAAATAAGGTTCTCATCTACTCTTCAGCATCCATAACTTAAATACAATGCTTCTGTCTGACCACTTTTTATATTACGGGTATTCTGAAATTGTCTGTAAATCATTTTTCTTTCAAAAAAATCAATATATGACATCCTATATAGTTTATGATTCAAGATCAAGAGATAAGCGAGACAACAGGGGTTTCGAAAATCAAAAATCTTGTAATATTTGGTCCATGTATACATTATGCACTGCTAAAATTGTCTATATAGCATTATAATAAACTCTTATAATTGTCTATATAGCATTATAATAAACTCTTATAATTGTCTATATAGCATTATAATAAACTCTATAAATACCAATTGTCTTGAATTTGACCTGAATATATAATAGTTTACATTATTTTTTCTTTCTTACATTCCGTTAAGCAAATTTTTCAATACCATTATTCGATATTTTCTGTTCATATTTGACCCAATAACTTTACAATGTTAGCGAAGTATCAGTGTTTATATTGTTTCATCTTGTTTCGTTACATTCTTTATAAAATACAGTTACTACCGAAGGATATTTTCTGTGCACTTAGCTTATATCTTGTTATAGATATTTTAAAAACTTTTATATTAAATAACTTGATAAAATGTTTTATTTAAATTCATTATAAATGAAACCGTCTAGACAAATATTTACCATTCTTCCTAGTCGTTTTGGAAAATGCATTTTTTATTTACTAGTTGTTAATGCTGTAATGCAAATATTATTTACTAGTTAAGATTACACACACACACACACACATATATATATATATATATATATATATCTGTAGGATGGAAGCCTAGCTACCATCTGAGTTCCAAGGCGAATGAAATAGTCAAGTTGTACATTTCATAATTTAATGGAAGAGAAACAAACATAAAGACGGCGCGACATAAAATTAAGAAGGAAAAAAGTAAAGAGTTAGAAGGGTGGTTGCTGCCCATTTACATCAAGTTAGTTAACATCGCAGAAATTCATTCAGTTACGTCACACACAAACACCAAGTCCAATGTTTCACTTTCGCCCGCTCAAGCTCATGTCCGTGTGACGTCAGCTGGTGGATAGAAGGTAGATGCAGTGCCACATAGTAGTCCGCGGAACAAGGATACCACACACACACACACACACACACACACACATATATATATATATATATATATATAGAACATTTTCCTTAAAACTGTCTATAATATATTGGGGAAAGACAGTGATAAATTGACTTTTTGATATAATCAAACATTGATACAATGTGATATTAAAAGCTGATTTATTGTTTAGCCATATATCTATGGGGAATTTTATCAAAAGCAGTTATAGCTACATGATTTAAATAATTGAATTTGAAGTGGTGGGCCATTAAGTAATAACTATAAGCTTTCAATTACTTTTATAACAACCTTTTGCAATGCCTCATAAATTTTATTTTCCTATGGGTAAGACCTATCTAATTAATATAATTTCGTTTGCAATAAGGGGAATTTATGAAATAAGCTCTTTTGATGTCCTTAAATGCCTTCTAAATATAATCTTAATAAAAAATTCATATATTTATTTTCTTACCACATTTAAAATTTTTTACTCCCAAATCTACGATATTCAATTAAAAATACGAATTATATTTAATGAACATATAATTGAATATATATTGTATAGGAATTTAATTCTTCATTTAATTATAAATACTAGAAAAATGAGCTTCTGACTAGATGCTGTTCTTCTTTTCCATGCAGCTTTCACTTCTCTTTGAAAAGGAATCTGGTTTTTTTTTTATCACATTATTTATACTCTTACTTTTCTGCTCTATTGTATGTTTCAAGTTTGATATCAAGTTTAATTTTCCAATAATAGGAGACTAGATAGATAAATTCTCAGGTAATTTAAGGCAATCAGAAATCAAACTTAAAGAGAATTTCGTTACACGCTTATTTTCACCCATAGCATTTATTCAGAGAATTTCGGATTGAGAAAAGATCTTTAATCTCCATTATACATAAAATGTTAAGATTTCGCCAAGATCGCCAATCTGTATTATAATTAAGATGCCCAGATAAGTGAGATAAATATGTTTATTTAGAAATTTTTAGATCATGCCAAGATTGTTAAGCCTCATTATATAGAAGACACGAAAATTTTGCCAAGATGGTAGAATTCTTGGGTTTATTTGGTCATTTTGAGTCATGCCAGTAAGTCCCTTTATACAGAGATTGCCAAGATTGTAATAATAAACAAGATTTTTTCTCTTTCTCCTCCATAATCTCCAATACAAAGTGATATTTTTAAATGTCATTCTTTCCTATTTTGATATACTTGAAATAAATCAGAACAAGCTTTAGAATATGGAAAACACATAAAAAAATAAGAATAGTGTAATCCATTTCAAAAGGTGGAAGCTTATTAATATTAAAACTCTGTATAAAGGTAAAATGACACCCTTATAAATTCATATCTCCCGAAATTTGCAAGTCAATTATGAAATTTAATATAAATGTAATGTAAAAATCCTGAATGATCCTTTAATGTAAAAATCCTGAATGAAGGTTGGTATTTATGGTAAACAAAATTCTTAAATGAAACTAAATTCCATCGGATTCTTTATAATAATTATGCAAAAGATGGCCTTAAGAAAGTAAAATGTCAATCATAAATATTTTTGATTGCAAGTAAGAATTTCTTTCATTTTGATCTAGAAATAATTAATTAAATCATTTCCTACTTCAATGGAATGATAAACTTTTTCTACAAATAGATAATTTATAACAATCTGTTTGTCAGTATGCCATTGACACAAAAGAAATATATTCTACAGAAAATATATTTATACTAAATAAGTTTAGCTAAAAAATTACTATTTACAAAAAATGTAATTGATAATTTTTTGTTGTTTAGTTATAAAAATTCAAATTAAAAATTTCTGTTAGCCATGGTTGCATAGTTCCTTGAATTTATTTCATGATTGCAAAAATTTTTCCAATCTTTTTTCTTTCACTAAATTCGTTAAAAACGCAATACGCAATATACACTTTTAGAAATCATTCGTTTTAGCGACTCATATGAGCTAATATTTCTTTAAGGAATTAAATTTTATATATATTATTACTTTTTTTAATTTTTTTTAATAAAGTCATCTAATTGACAGAATTGACAGAAATAAATTTTCCTTTCATAGGATCGATAATGTTGAGGATTCTGAATTCAAAAATAAAATCTCTTTAATTTTGAGACTGAAATATAATTTTCTTCTTTATCAAAAGAAAGCATCATTTATTTGATTTAAACGAAAAACTGTTTGCAATCATTATTTATCTTTTAGATGCCTGTTTTCGGTTGCAAATAGATTTTTCTTTCTCACACACAATCTGATAAATTCTACAATTACCAAATTTTACGACTCCTCACCCACTCATTGCATCTTCTATATAATCTTTACGGTCACACAATTTAAGAGAAAATTATGAATCCTGGCTTCTTGGTTTTCTAAAAATTGAAATCTGTATTTATTCTTGGCATAGAAAAAGTATATTAACTCATACTTTTGCACGCTTCCTCAGGTAAATTTTATACAGGTAAAGTTAAATTTGTCTTTCTATCGGAAAATAGTTCTTTGAGTTTCCTCTTTTTCATGAACATATTTCATTATTTTGCTTTACAGTACGTTAATCGTATCTTTATACAATTTTATACATCAAAGATTGTGAAAGAGATTCGTAATTTAGTTTTATACATTTTATGATGGAATATATTTAGTTTTGTGCATTTAAGGTTGAATTTAGTTTTATTCATTTTATTACGAGAATATGAAATAGTTCTGAAAAGCCGTTGCAATTGTGTTAAGAAACATCGATGTCAGGCTTATTTAACGAATATCATTATTAAATATTAAAACATTTTTGAATTATACTCAGGGACACAAGTAATGATTTTCCATCAATGGCATATAATTCAGTTTGCCAATGTTATTATTTTCGAATAAATATATTCATCTTAGTAATAAATGCTAAAACGATTTAAAAAGTTTATAGCAAGTATTTGAATAAATTTCTGATTCACTAAATTTTTTTTTAAATTAAGAACTCTAGATGTCAGAGAATTATTTTCTACATTTATCAAGATTCTTTGACAAATGAATTAAGTTTGGAATTGTAAGAAAGAATTCTTCCGTTTGTAATGAAATTGTTTTCCAGACTTGATTTATTTTCTCCTTCCACTGCTGCCATTGGAATTATTTTTCCTGTTTTATTTAATCAATTTGCTTCATTCTGTTACAAGGGAAATGAGAAAAAGTATAATTGAAATTTTTTTCCTTAATTATAGGGAGATTTTATATAAATCGTAATCAATGAATTCAATGAAATCCATGTTTATATCTTCTAACATTTGAGTATTTTTGAAAATTTTATTTTAATTTATGTTTGAATATTAGGAGATTTAATTGCCATACATTTTTTTCAAGTATTATGAAAGACTATTTATTCTAAAGATTAGTAAAAATCATTAAAATCATATTTTTTCCCTTAAAACATGTAATTACGTATTAAGAAATATTATTATGCATGGATTAATACTTTCAGTGCATTAAAACATTAATGTTGTCAGTTTTTATTTTCAGAACCCAAACGTATAGGCGTCTGAGTGAATCATAAAGTAGGCAGATGCTCTACCATCAGTAATCCCAACACTAGTGTTACTTTCAGTTTTTATTTATATTGTTTATTTTATGATTTTAAAATTTGCTTCTTTTCTTCATTATATTCATTTTATAATCATAAATTACAAAGCATTATTTTTAGTAATTTCATCAACAAGAATACGGTAAAAATTGCCCTTATTTTGGAAGTATTAAATAATGAATTTTTAATGAATGATATTTATAATTAAAACTCTAAATCTTAAAACATAAATTTTATGATTTATAATATAAGGATAAATATACAGGAAAAAAAGTTTTATAATAGAAATAATTATTTATTAAATTTCTATAAACAAAAGAATAACCAGCTACTGCAGGGCACAAACAAATTAATCGCAAACTAACTAAATCCATATAACATGGTTCCAAATAAAATAAATATTAAATATTTTAACATTATTCATCTTAAGCCACATTTAACAACGACTTAATTCTTTGTCAAAACATTATCTGCTTCATCTATAAAAGTTGTGAAATATGCTTATTACCATCCGTTTGTATTTTAATACTAGCCGCATTATTACTGGCAAGGTTTTCATCCAATAATTGAATTTCCAATTTTCATATTATGCTAAGCATCCAACTTTCTGTTCCCAAAGACTACTACATTTTGGCAGTCATCTTGAAACAATACAATTTAGTGACTCTGCATAAATATTATCATCTCTTATTAAACTAATAATGCGATACCACAAATATAAAGATGTTAAATTAAATTCTTTAATTTCAATATAATATATAGAGATGTCACTATTCCAATAAGAAATAACAAGCAAAATTCTTATAATTTGTCAATTTTTACTTTATTATCAATATGCGATAATACTGTTTACTTTATGACCTAAAAGTAAAAATACTTTAACATTTATTATCTAGAAATTAAATTTTGAGATTCAACACTCATTATTCTTCAGTGAATCGCATCAAATTCATTTTGGTAGCGTTTCACATTATTTCGCATCAAACATTTTGAAAAGATGCTCGACTTTCAAGCAAAAGAATTATTGCTAACACGCAGAAAAGAAAATGTGTGATTAATAATAAAATAATAAATAAATTGAATGCATTATTTATAATTTTACATCAGTATGACTGGTCAATACCTTTGGATTAAAAAGTTTATAATTCTAAATATTCATCTTCTCCATTTCATAATGCCAAATCTGACATTAAAAATATTTGTGGTTTAAACTTCATTAGGTTGAAGTATAAAGCACATTTTGTGATTACGTACTTAGAATTTGAATAAAATATAAAAACAGATATCTGTTTACATTTTCTTCAAACAAATAAAAATGTATAATTAAATAAATTTTTCAAGAAGCATTTTAGTTTTAAATATAAATTTTTTTGAGCATGGCTGAATTTTGCAGCATTATCAAAATTATACTGTTAACTTATTCTCATGTTCAATTAGTTAATATTTTTTTCTCTGAAATTTTTTCTTAGTTCTGCTGTTTTTTTATAAAAATGCTTAAAATTATAAAAATCGAGTTTATATACCTGGAAAGTGTTTTCATCTAAGAACATCTATTTTAAATTATGCTGTAAAAATGAATCGAATATTTTTTTTAATCAAAAGTACTAAATGATTAAACATCTCGAAAAATTTATGATTATTGTATCTCTTTTTATTAGAACGCATTTAAAAAATATTTTCACGATGAAATATAATAGAAACTTTAACTCATTTTGTGCAAAGAAAGGATTGCTGTTAAATAAACATTTGTTTTGATTTTAATTGGGTATTTAAATTAGACAGACATTTATTATTATAATAAATCCTTTTTCTAGCAAAATTTTACATACTATGGATTATAGATATTTTACTCAATCAATGCAGCATATTCAAAGGATATGTGAAATATTAAAAATCGCTGTTGCGTTTCAAAGTTCTACTAAAACATTCATAGTTATAGTAATGAAAATTCGGAAAACAAGATGTGTTTACCTATCTGAAAAACAGTTTTAATGAAAAGAAAACATGCATTTTAAAATATAATGTAATACATTCCATAAGATGTCTTTTAAGCAGTACAGTTAAAAAAAATCGTTATTTTTCTTTCTTTTTTTTGATAAATAAAAACATATACAAGAAATCTACTTTTCATGAAATTTAATGTCAAGCTTTGTTCCGTGAAAAGGGCATTAATATCTGACAAGTAAATATTTCGATAATTTATTACATAACGGGATTTATAAAAGGATATTTTAATTTGATAGAATTGCTTTATTATAAATGCTATATCCACCCAAACTGTAGCATACCGTAGATATTATACTCAAATAAAGCAGCAAATCTGAAATAATACACAGGTAAATTCCGTTTTATTGACGAATGAAAAATTATTATTCTGTGCAAAACTTACAAAGAAAAAAAAACACCCCTAAATAATTTTTGATGCAACAAAAGCTTACCAAAATCTATTGCATTTCTTACTCGGGGTTTTCCATTTGGAATGTTAATTGGCTCATGAATTCGAGGATTAGTAATTTCAATTTCGAAAGCTTTAAATTACATTAAATCGAGCCATTGAGTATTAATGGGACCACTAATGAAACTTTGATACAGCACTTGAATACCTCTTAAGCATTGCAGGTTTCCTATTAAAACAGTAACGCAGCAGCTGAAGCTGTGCAAAGCAACTATTATAGGTTCAAAATCAACATGGACGTGGAAATTTACCCTGGAGTGAAATAGAAAGAGTCCGATTTCGATCCTTAGCCATGTCTTGAGAGGACATTTTGTCCTTCCAAATGAAACAGAATATGCAGATCTTTAGACTTGAAATTGAATATCTGCATTAAATATCTTAATGCTCCGAGATCCAGTTTCAATCCATTAAATAGAGACAGAATCTCAAAGAAAATTTTCCTTTCACTAGCTCTTTAAAGAGGTTGCAATAGAATTCAGTGTTGATTTGTTTTAACATTTTCATGAAGAATCAACAAAGTAGCAATGAATCCATTCTTATGTTGAAATAAGCAATTTAAAACTAATGTGTTTCTGCATTTCAAAAATGATTCTAAATAGAAAATATAATTTCTTGAGATATAAAGACCTTTAAATTCAATTTTTGATGAATAGAATACAATACCTTAGTATATTTCAATGCTCCAATTTTTTTTATTTGCTCTGTGAATTAATTTCCATAGTTTATGAAGTTTGAAAATCCATCATTCATGAAATAAAAATATCACACTTATCATTATGAATTCTAAACTAATGGATTTCATTGATAACATAATTTATGAACTTTAATAGTAGATCAATAATCTTATTTCTATTAATAACACCAAAAATGTAACGAAATTTTTAATAAAATGATTAATGGAATTAGAGAATATGGATAGCATTGAAAATGGGAATACTTATACTGAAACTCAGTGTATTTGGTGGCAGAATCAAAAGTAAATAAAAACCGTTAACACTCGCTTTCTTTATATTAGGTCTACCGGAAAGTTCTGTCCGTTTTAGAATGAAACAAAGGAATACATTTTTTCATACTTTGGGTAAACTTTATTGAATAATATAATTGCCATCATTATTTATGACTTCTTGCCAGCGTGATGGAAATTTGTATATCCCATTTTTAAAAAATGTCTTATCTCTAGAGGCCAAAAACTGAACCAGTGCTTGTCTGATATCTTCTTCGTTCTTGAATTGTTTGCCCTGCAAGAAATTTTGTAAGGACAGAAACAAGTGATAATCAGATGCTGCTAGGTCCGGGGAGTATGGTGGATGCGACAGAATTTCCCAGCCTAGCTCTGCGACTTTCTGACGAGTCCCCAAAGCAGCATGTGGCCTGGCATTGTCATGGAGCAGTATGATGTCCTTCCTATTCAACATCGCCGGCCTCTTTTCTTGGAGTGCTGTTTTTAATTTATCCAATTGCTGACAGTACCTCTCCGAGTTTAGCCTTTCATTTGGTTTCAACAGCTCAAAATGTATTGGTCCTCGAATGTCCCACCATATACACAACATTCTCTTGTTCAGGCTCAACTTCGGTTTAGAGGTAGAGGGGGCAGGTTTTCCGGGTTCACAATATGCCCTTTTTCTTATGATGTTTTCATAGGTAATCCACTTTTCATCCCCAGTTATGACTGTAACCGGAGCGGACTGAATTTTCCAGTAGACCTAATATAAAGGGAGCACTCTGCTTATTAGTTTTATGATCTATTCTTTTTAAGATATATGTGGATATTAATCATTTCCATGAAATAACAGAAATGATTATAAAAGACTAAATTTATCCCTGTATATCAACAATATTTTGAATCCTTCAGCCAATGGTCCATACATCCAAAACATGCAAACTATTATTATGCCAAAACGTGTTGATATCTTGCGTGAAATAGTTTATGAATCAAAAGTATGCAATAATATTGGTGTAAAATAAAAATTCCATTGGAAGAAAGTCATTGACAAAAGAAATAAATATTTACTGGCGTAAATAAACTTTTATAAAGTAGGGATGAGATAACATTCTTATCGATGATAAGCTATTGAATATATGTCATCCGTTTTTCCATGGATAATAATTGCTTAGCTCGGACTTGACGTGCAACAATAAGTTTTTCTGATATTGCCTGTCAAGATGATTTTCTGAGACTTGACATAAATAAGTATCCATGTCCTTATACATTCTTCTTACTTTCAAATGAACTAACGTATTGTCATTCATACAAGTTCTTTCTGAAAGGATTTAGAGGTAGTGAGTGATCCATATGTTTCATTTTAAGATTTTATTTATCCTCCTAGTTTGTATCAAATAAATAATTTTCACTCTCTAGATAATAAATTAAATCTTCAGCTATCTATGACCTAATCATTATAAGAGGGCATTAAGTATGCATTTTAGTTACATCATTGCTAGAATTAAAATAAAGGCG
Source organism: Argiope aurantia (assembly GCA_026543865.1). Taxonomy (NCBI): domain Eukaryota; kingdom Metazoa; phylum Arthropoda; class Arachnida; order Araneae; family Araneidae; genus Argiope; species Argiope aurantia. Next base: position 1,182 of record JAPMOR010091423.1, on the reverse strand, counting down.
TTAAATTTTTGTGCTTATGATAAAAATAAATATGCGAAAAGAAATTTTGTTGATTAATAAATGAAGACGGGGAGGGAGGGTAGAAGCCACTTGATCCAAGGAAGTTCGTTAAAATCATGGGAAAGTTATAAGAAACTAAATTTATTAACGGCGTTAAAATGAATTTTTCAATCAAGGGTATATTGGCTGCATTGCTACATTTAAAATATCATTTCTCATAAATTTATTGAATATTTTTAAGTGATCAAAAATGTAATATTTGTGCGATCAATTTATTTAAATGGTAGTTATCAAGGAATTTCTTTCATAAACCTGAAGAGAAAGGTCAATTAATTGCTTTCAATATTTCAACAAATATAATTTTTTTGTTGCTATTGCAATTTAAATATAAAACATTTATAAAAACATTAGATAAACATATAAAACATTAAATAAAAACATTTATATACTAATTAATATATTTTAGTAAATAATACATTTTAAAATCTATATGATTCTGGATTAATATTTGCACTTTTAAAATCGTTTATTTTCAATATACCGTATGATTTTTCTTTGATACATTCTTTTTCCTAAATGTTTCCCATATATAGCTACAAATCAGAAGAATATGCACAAAACCTTTTACTTTTCTTTAAAAAATTACAAGACTTAAGTAGTAGAGTTTAAAAAGATCGAAAAATCAGCTAGTGATCAGAAATGTTTGATTTATAATTGTAACTAAAAAATAAATTGCATTTTTAATAGTAAAATATGATTTTTTTTAAAAGACAGATATTTAATCCTATTAAATTTTAAAGATATTTGATAGGAAGCCTATATCAAAGAATTCATACGTTGAAATACATTTTTACCATAAGGCCCAAAAATTACTAAAATAAGAATGTTTTCTTTGGAAGAAGCAAAAGGAAAAATACATTTTTAGTATAGAATTTAGAAAAAAATATATTAAAGCTACATCGGCTTAGAAAAATATTTTAACTTTGGCTTATGCTAAGATTATTTGTAGAAATATATATATTTTCTTCTACTCTTTACGTTTCGAAAATAAATGTTACATGAATTTAGGCATTCTATTTGTGATAATTAAATGATACTTATGAGCTATAAGAAACTCCTCACGTGTGCCCCATTTAATCCAAACAATTATATTGACATACTTCTTAAAAACAGTTTTTTTTT
>JAPMOR010091415.1:31863-50223 GCA_026543865.1 Argiope aurantia | reverse complement strand
TACTTATTATAACTAAGTAGATGCAGTATCACGTTATTAAATTACTTTTTCAATTAAATTATGAAAAGGTGAGGAAACTGAAGAAAAATGAATGTGTTTTGCAAAAAATTCAATATTTATTATTTAATATGATGCGTTTAAAAACTTATTTTTTCCAATAGCTCCTACGTTTATGCGGCTTCAATGGCGGAAAGAAAAGGCAAATTAATATTCTTTTATTATATGCGCATAATATTATGCTGAACAAATGAAGTTCGCATTAAACAGAATGAATTGCAATGTCTTTATTTAAAATTTCTTCTAGCTTTTGCAAATGAAGAAGATTTCTTTGTGAAACTGGAAATCGACGAGAATTTTGAAATTAAGAGCCATTTCAAAGGTTATTGAGATTGGAATATTCAAGTTTCCACTAATTAATACAAAAAGTTTCTCAAATGCAATGACTCTTTTTTTTGTTGCTCTCTAATTCTCTAATTTAAATTCTCTTTCGTGCTTTTAAATTAGAAACGTTTTTGCATAAGATATCATTATTACATACTTTTTATTAAGCGTCATTTCAATTTTCATCATTCGGTCAGTTTCAGAAACTTTTTCATAAATTTCTGATTAGTTAAAATGAAACTTATTTCAGATAATGTAATTCTTATGTCCCTGAATCTATGATCCAAACTTAAAGGGTAGGCAAAATGTATAGGAAGAAGTATTATTTGTATACCAGTATGGGTTTGGAGATGAAAAGTGTAAGCGGAGAAAACAAGAAATGATAAAGAAATAAAAGCAAAAACCTTTATTTAAATAATGCTTTGAGAACAGACGATATACAAGTTTAGTGACGTAACCTAAATAAAGAACAATTTTTGGGAAGTAAAATATTGATTAGCTATGGAGATTCAGTTAGTTTGCATTTGTCCGTAAAATAAACGCGTTTATGAAAGCGTATATAAATAGTGCTGAGAAACTAATAACAGTAACATCATTAGAAAAAATAAATCATGACATGTATATTAAATACGGCAAATTGCTTAATAAAAGGAAACATCCAGATATTCAGAATGTTATTAAACTATGGTGCCATGTCGTCATTCCTTATATCCTTTCTTCACGGTATGGTTAAATATTATTTATGGCTTTTCTTTCCATTTTGTATTTGGCAATGCATTTTTTTTTTGTTTGTATAGATCCGAGGTATTCATAAGACGATAACAACCGTCTAGATGGATTCATCTTCTAGTTTATAAACATTTATAAACCAGAAGAAGTTGATTAAAGGAATCAATTCAGATTTATGTGTTATATATCAGGAAAGCCACATTAATGTCCTTTCACCTTGCAGGAGGGAAAAGGAGATGATGTTTGAGTACAGGATGACCTACTGATGATGTGGACGTTATGGGATAGTAGTACACTTTTGAGTATCCAGTTAACGACAATCCGGCTTCTTTACTATCCGGCTTTGTTTTCTTTTTGCGTCATTCAGTGAGAAAGGCGCCAGCGTTTCATTGGCCAAGGCATTGGAAGCGGGCTGAAATGCAGAAGCAGTCCTCTATTAAGGACTTTTTTAAAAACTAAAAGCTGTCAGTTCTGACTCTTATCTTAAGGTTGCCTTTTCATATTTGTGCACTTATTTATCAGTGAAAAATAAAATTAGTTTGAGTCCATTTTTTTAAGAACTAGGCCTGCGATTTACGCTGATGTTTTGTTTATGTTTCCTGCATTTAAGTTAGACATTAGAGATTTTATGTTAAAATGTGAACAATTTATATCCTTTAACTTACTTTTACTCTAATAAATTTTTGAAACGTGCAGTGCAGTATATAAACATATACAACTGCCAGTACAGATCCTTCTATTTGAACTCAATACGTTACCAGCAACTGCTTCTATGATTCACCGGGCCGCGGCCGTATTCGTATTCTATGTGACTTGAGGTGAATGGAGGGCTTAGTACTCAATAAGAAGTGAGAAAATACGTATTAAAACTGTAAGTTTTTATATAAAAGTGTTGTCTCCTGGTATTGGCAGGCATAGAAATGAGTTTAGCCGGCCTATCCAGTTTTTTTTGTTATCCCGCCTATCCTTGCGCCACATTTGGCCATATACTCGGGAATGTACATGAATCGATTTCAGTACAAAGAATGATGAGAAAATTTGTTCGTTTCTCTTAAACAATGATTTTTTTTACCATCATTTTAATTAAGAAGACATAATATAAAGAGTAATGTAAATACATATCAATACTTTTATTGAATAATCATATCATTGGAATAGCGATAATATTTATATGGCCGATTAAATACTAAAAAGTTACTGACTCCTACAGATTATTTCAATGGAAGTAATTTTAATCTAGGAATTAATATAGGATTATTAAAGGCACACAAGAAGAATAGTACACAAGTTTCTTTAAACTTAATTTATTAAATAATTTTATTTCACTGGAAAATCAGTAGTCTAATTCAAATTTTTTTGAAAAAAAATGATTTCTTTACGCTAAAGTGTATAAATTTATTTTTACTAATTAATGAGTTATTCAAACTTAGTAATATGCTACATAGCGTAAGATAAAAAATTATTTTAAGAAACTGTTAGATGACTTAGACATACTGCATTTTCAAGAAACAAAACATGGCTTCCATTATTCTTGTTGTGCTGTCCAACTCGGAAAAAGGTACCAGTAAATTCTTTTATAGACATGCATACAACAACCCTGACCACTTAAACTTATTATGAAACTCTCATTTATAAAGAAACAATGAATTGAATGATACTTTTATATCTAAGTATCTGAAAGCTATCAAAAAATCATTAAACCAAATTATAATATTCCGCACACGACTTTCATTGACGGCTATACCGATGCCAAACAAAAAATATTCAAAATATTGTTTCTACTCTCTTCTAAACACTCTCTTTCGTAAGAGCAGCTGTGTTGGTATCAACCAATATTGCTTCACGGTTTCGTGCTACCGCTTATGAACTTCACCTCTCGAAAGCTTGTAAGAAGCAAAGAAGCGAACTTGACCCAGTGTGCTTTATGCTGATTTAGGTAGCGATTCCGTGTCACCTAAAAATCAACACTTGCAAATCCTCGACGAAGCCTTGAACTGCGAGCGGTTTAGTAAACCCGGCGGATTTTGAGATTCCCGACAAGCGTCAAAGCCTCAGTGCTTCGTCAGCAGCTCAATTACAAACAATCTTATTGCCTCTAATTTGTTAAATGAATCATTTTCTTTTAAACACAATTTAATTTTAATATAACTATTTTACAATATCTCAAATGACCTAGTAAAACTGCAATCTGTCTAAGAAGTAATGTGTATTGCACTCCTTTAAAATTGTTTGAGATAAGATGTTGTTCCTTTGATTTCTTATGGGATGTCTATTCCGTCTACAGTATTTCCAATTAAATGACTCATGATATTGCAACAGAAAAAGGATAAAAATTATTTCTTAAATGGTTAGATAAATCACAAATTAGTCATGACTTTCAATAAAAACTGTGCCATTCGATATCTATTGAAATAAGAATCTGCACATGCAGCATTTGTAAGTAAAAATTTAAACAGTAAAAGGTCCTCTTCTAGAAAAGGGCAAAGAAAATTATAGGATTTGGGCAAAAGGTAAAAATGTCAGTAAATGCAAAACTGAAGAAAGAGATGTGATTTGATGCATTGAAATACTTATACATTTATAGTATATTTTTAAAATTAGTTATGGTTTCAAAAATGATTATTTAAGCATTTTTTATGATGATACACATCTGCATTAGTTTTGCGATACACAATTATTTTTTATATAATCATATAAATATTTGCACTACTAAAAGTATAATAATTTTACAAATTTATCATATCTGAAATAATTCCCAGACTTTCATAATGGACAATATTATCATTACAAATAAATTTCAGTAGACATTTAAAACTTAATATTTGTAAATTTAATAAATTTTATACATCTATAAAAATTCATTGCTTTAGTCTGATCTCTAATCGGTTTGTGCATCTATTTAAATTTTTAAATTTATAGCCTTTATATACAAAGTCACGCGATATTTTGTCTAAAATTGTGATAATAAGAAAAAGCCATGTAGTCCGATACTACAAACAAGGTAGCCTTAAAATAAATTCAACTGAAGGTTTTGTCTAATCCTAAATAAACGATCGATGAATGCCAATGACATTCGATCCACAGTCTTCAAAAGTACTTAAAGATACCGTATCAACTTTCGTGCTGTAGCACGAGAGAACATATAAAAAAATGGAGGAAACAACCAATTAGGACAGAAAAACAATACGAGAGCAAAATATTTATTTAGTTTCACAAATGTTTCAGAAGGTGACCTTCGTACGTGACGATACTTTATATGTGGCGAGAGTGATTCAATGAAGTTCAAACCATGGCAAGAGGAATCATTTGAACTTAATGCTTATGACATGTTTCAAGAGAGATTCAATTTGTGGATTCGATTTCCACCTATCGTTATGTACAATCGGAAAGTGAAACAAATTACAATGAATTACGAGTGAAAATAATGAATAAAATGAATGAGTAATGAATTCACGATGAGAGAATGAGAATGAGTAATAATTAAAGTGAATGCGTAGTGATTTGAATGAATGAGAAGAGAGCCAAAACTTCTATATGCAGCAGCATTAATCATTATTGCACCTAAATGTCTGAACTATTTCATGAGTGTGCAATGAATATCGTTTAACAAAACAGATCAAGTAAATGCTTCATTAAACAGGATTGTATACTAAACCAAAAACTAAAGCAGTCAGAAAATCAAAATCTCTTCAAATTTTTGAAAAAGATAAACAATTTGAGTTTAATTCGTGTATGTGAGTTCACAGTATGTCTGAGTATTTAAATATAAATAAAACAATAGCCCTTTAGAATTATACAAAAAACATATAAGAAAAAAATCAAGCAAATCGTGAATAAATAAATAAATTTTCTATAAATTACGAAAGATTCTTACACACATATATTAAATGAGATGTAAATTTATTCAGCAAAACGAGATGTTTGATTATCTGAAATTGTCACATTGCCTTATACAACGGTAGAAAATCCTATTCTTTCATTTTGCCGTCCTTCACGAAAAAGAACGAAGAATTTTATTTTAAAAACATATTAAAGCAGTATATAATCAAAATTCAAACTTTTATAACGTATTTTTTTTACCAATTTCTCTGCAATTATTTCAAATATTATGCATGATTATAATTATGTAACACAAATTAAACGTCTTTATTAAATGTCTTAAACGTCACAAATTAAACAGATGCATATTTGTTGAAGAACTCATTTATTTTATCATTTTTTTATAAATATTATTGGAATGCTACGGACTAATAACAACTATCGAAACTAAATATGAGTATCAAAACGTATTATTACGAAAAATACAAAAACACTATTTTTATTGATGCTTATTTTGATTACCTTATATACTCATTTCGCATAAATTGTATATTTATGTGGAAAACAGTGGAACAAATAAGTGGAAAAAGAGTGGAAAGTGTCTAAAAAGAGTGGAACAAACTTTTATTTCCTTTAATATTGCACTTAGGTATATACTTTCAAATACAAAGTTTTATTAAATAAAGTGGGAATGAAAAGCTTTAAATGGAATTACAAAAGTTCATTAAATAAAACCGGTAATATAGAAAATTGCTCAGTTATAACTGGCATCCATTCAGTATTCGTCTTGTCCATAGTCTGTTACAACAATTGCATGGACAACTAACTATATAATCGACATTTAAAATTTTACAGTTGAACTTACCTTAGTAAAATCAAATACTTCTTTTCTGAGAAATGCAATTTGGACAAAAGAGTGTTGTTTGAATCGAGATAGAAATATTAATTTTCAAAACTATCATCTTTGGAAGGGTAAAAATTTATTCTTCATACAAAAGCTCAACATCAGAGAGAATTTTCTATAAATGTGTGATGAGACATTTTTTAAAATTCTTCTATTGGCTCCGTTTTGTATAATAGTTTATTGAATGATGACCAGTGTATCCGATTAATTAGGATTGCCGGCAGTTCATCCCTATGTCTGGATTAAGGGATGAATTGCCTTCAGTAGTGTTATGCTTCGTAGATCTTTGTTAAAGCCTATCTATAAAAAGCCTATCTTGTCATACGAGATGAACTCGATCGCTTATGTGCAAATGTTGCTAAAAAATACAACTTTCTATAATTGTAGGAAATATTTATTTTGATCACATTTTTAAGCACTTTAAATAATGCATTACCTGACCATCTTTAAAAAAAATTAATGGAAGTTAATACGTGTCTTTTTATTTCCTGATTCTGTTCTTTTAATAATCTTTCGTGATGTGTATATTATTCCTGACAATTGCAGCGAGGGTATTGCTTAAACACCGATCAAAAGCATGAAAAAAGGGTCTAAGTCAACAGATTTGCTTTTTAAAAACACAACAAATTTGATGGAGTGAAGCGTGAACCTTTGTGTTCTTAGAAGTTTATGTAAGAAATACAAGTAAAAAGAAAAAAAAAAGGGATAAAACTTTATAAATTAAATTTTTACAGCTCTGTATAAGTAAACTAAAGAATGTATTAATAAAAGTTACAAAATTTAATTTTTGTAACTTTTTACTACCCTCCATATAACAGTCAAAGGGTTTTCTTACATTTAAATACCTTATTTTATGAAACATTTCAACTGGAAATTATGTCTAACCCACAGACACTAAGTTTTATATTTAAATAAATTTAAAGGCTTAAAAATGTTTTAAACTTATTAAGTAGTAAGATATATATGTCATTTATTTTCAAAAAAATAATTTTTAAATGCTGCATTAAAAATTATCGAAAAGAAAATCTGTTGAGATGTAAACAGTGAAAAAATATATAATAAATAGAAAGTTTTGATTTCCTGTGGTTGAAAGCCTAAATATAAGAAAATTGAACGACAAAATTCTTTTTAAATACTTTTAGTTTTGCATCGCGATCTTCAAAATGAATCCTTTGTATTTTAAACTTGATGATGTTTTATTCTTCTACTTGAGCATTTTAAAATTCAGAATGCTTTCTTTAACAGTTGCAATTTATTTAACTGTGAAATTCTCAATAGTTACACCATCTGACGAAATTTCCATTCAAACCCTCTCATTGTTTGCCTTGATCATAATTAAATTAATAAGGTTGCACCAAGCTATTTGTTAAGTTTTGGAAAATAAAAACTAATGAATAAAGTAATTTGAAATAGTAAATAAATCAGATCTAATTCAAAATCAGATCAAATTCTGTTTAGAATGTGAGATGGGATACGGATACGAGTTTGATCGGAATACGAGATTCATTATTGATATTTATGGCAGCCTCTAAGAACATTCCATTCTTAAAAATAATTTCTTTAAAATTTATAAGTTTTTATTCTTGTTTTCAATTATCAAGTAATACATTCATTTCAAGCAAACAAAAATACTAATTAATCTATTTCATTTGAATAAATTTAAATTTACTCAGTAATATTTTGATAAAAAAAAAGTTACTACAAAAATCGTCGATTTTATCTGTATGTATCAAAGAAGTACGATTTTGAAAATGATGAAAATGCAAACTGCACTGAAATTATCCCCAATTATTTAGAATGTCCCTCACTTAATTTTAGATCTTCCTTCTGATAACAAGGAAGATATTAAAGCTTAAAACTCAGTTAAGTTTTCTGGAAAAAAATTATATAACCATATAATAAAAAAGTCTTTCATTGTTTAGATGTAATATCCATTAAAATAGTTAAAAAAGAACCATTTTTTAAAAAAACTGTCAAAAAATTATTTCAAAACCATTTTTCTTTGAATAAATTTTTCCTTTGAATTTCCTAAGAAACTTCTTCCAATACAATAAACAAACAAACAAAACAAAACAAAACAAAATACAGAAACTTCAAATTTCTTAAACGAATTATAAGGAATTATGCTAAATTAATTTCATTTAGTGCATCGTAAAAACACTGAGTCTTTTTGGAATCTATAGTGAATCGAAATTTTATAAGCGTTTGAATGCTGTTAATATAAAACCGAAGTTGTTGTCGCCCTCAAACCTCGCTCATTTTTACTTTCTCTTATGCAATGTATAAAGGACATAGAGAGAAAGTATTGCGATTGTAAGAAATTGCATCTAGAGATTTTTTTTTGAAAGCTTCATTTTCAAATCTCCCGAAATCTATAAAACTCGTTCTAGGAATTATGTCGCTCTGTTTGGCTATGAAAAAGATAAATAAAAAAACGGATAAAGTTAGAGAGAATAGCCAAAATCATAATTTTAAATGCATAAATATCTATCAAATTTTGGACAAAATACATCAAAAAAGAAATCAATCTGCCTGCATGCTTATGAACGATATCGGTTATCTCATTGCGATAACCGAAAAATACATTGAGATTTAATATTATAGTTTTAAAATCAGAAGCGTATATTGCATTAAATTTTAAACCAATTCGGTCTGTATAATCTTAATTCGCAAAAAACGCAAAAATGCAAAGATGAACGAATTTTAGTATACTGATCAAAATTGTATACACACGTATATAAAAAGTTGGATCCAGTAGCGCGGAAAGAACACACCTAAAATGTATAATAATAAAGGTTTTTGTTGATTACACTACAAAACATAAAACGCGTTATTTTCTGTCACTACTCGAAGGAGGGGGTCTCCCGAAAGTTCACTTCGCTGTGATATCTGACCTTTTGCTGCCTTTCTCGTCATTCTTTGAAGATTAGTTCAGAGGGCACAGTTTCTCGAATAGAAGGAATGATATTACCTAAGTATAAGAATTATGTGTATTATTTTGTATTGCTATTGAGGCAAGATCCATACCTTATCTAAGCTGCACTAGATGCACGAAAAAGTCAAGTTTAGTTTAGTTATATTAACGTCCCGTTTGAAGCAACACTTGGGCTATTTTGGGACGGACCACGTAATTTTGAACCGCGGTCAGATGACGAGAACGACACCTGAGCTGGCACCCCCCTCTCCACACCACACCAGCGGGAGGACGTTTGGTCAGGACGGATTTAACGTGCAACAGACCCCCTTACACGACGGTTCTTCGGTGGAATCGGGACTCGAACCTGAAACCCTCCGGTTCCGAAGCCGAGACCTTACCACCAGGCCACCGCGGCCGCACGAAAAAGTCAAGGAGATAACGATTGCCTTTCAAAGATGAGTGTTATTTTCAAAATATTACAGCATAAAAAAATATTTTAGTTGATAAATGATTTAGTTCAAAAAATTTTTTTTTTAGTAGAATTGAATGTTTTCAGGTTTTTGCATTTTCCGAATTCCGCATTTAATTTCGTGACACACTCTGTAAAAAGATCAGAGAGTTTCTTAACTGAATGCAATTCTGATTTCTTTGTACTATTATGTAAAAACGCAAATTGGGAATTTTCATTTTTTAGATTTGTATTTACTAATTTAACGAAGATATCGATATTTATTCACAAATTTAACTAAGATATTGATCTGAATCTTTCACACACTCTTGCGACTTTAAATGTTTATTATTTAAGATGAAACAATCCGTTCTTTTCAGGTCTTATTATATGCAAATGAAAATTTTTTTTATTCAAATTAAGTTTAGTTTCTTAAATGAAGCATTTTGGGGACTGATGCTACGGTTCTAACGATTAGAGTTCAGTTCGGTTTTCATTAACTTATTTTAACAGACTTTCCTTATATGCGGAGTTTGCGCCGTTATATTTATTCCTAATCAACGAATTTTCTCTCTTTTATGTTGAGATTTAAGAAATTTGAGTCAACACAGATGTTAGAGCTGTTTTTTATCGACTATTCAGAAACCACGTGATTACAAAGAGTATCGTTACAACCTTGCACAATACTTTATAAACCTGCTGATGTGTTTTAAAAACATTTTAGTCTTGAAAACTTTCAAGACAAAGACTCTGTGATTGTTCCAAAAATATATCGCTAATTTCCTTTAAACAGCTTATTGCGTAACTTTCTAACCTGTTAAAAATATCCAAAAGAATCCTTTATTTGCACATTTCTGGAGGGAAAAATACCTTGATTATAATAAAATAACTCAGAAAACAAATTATTGTCTTAAAGCGAAAATGAAACAAAATCATTATATCATTAAAATACAGAAACTGAACCTTTAAATCTATGACCTAATTAGAAATAAAATACAAACTTTACGAACATTTTTAATGTTACTTATACATTATTTTTCTTCGAATGGTTACCGATTTGGAATTGCTTAAACCATTTCGAATACTCCTCTGTCATTCACCCGTATTGGCCAAATCCCGCAGTTACATCACGAGTCAAGAGTTAACTCCATTCGTTTTGAAATATCGATGAGAAGCATATCTTCTACCGATTTGTCGTTGGAAGCAATGCGCCAAGAATTAGTGACGTTTCACAATACTTAGGGATCTGATGCAAGTAATTATTTTTTAGGATTGCAAAACATACCGAGGCTGTTCCGCTACACTGCACCTGACTTTGAGACGAAAATTACGAGGACATTTTTTTAAGAAAAAAAAATAACTAAGAAAACGATTTTTTTTCTCAATAATTCGGGTTTTGTGGTGGACACTTACTTCATTGCGCAATATTTGTACCCTTGTAGATTGCGACAAAATAAATTAAAAAAACATTTGAAAAAAGGTTATTAATTCTTTTAAAGAAAATTTTGATAAAGGAAGTAAGTGCATCTGCATAAATGAATGAAAACAACGCAGCTAAAAATTAGTTATTCGAGGTAATAAATGAGTTGTGTAAGTGCTGGGAATAACCTTCAGATTTCGTAGGTTTTAAAAATTTCATTATTGGTATGTGTCAGAAGAGAATCCGTGAAGAACCAAGCAAAATCGTGATCAATGTCACATTTTTTCCTCCTTGAAAATTATTTCGAGCAATTTTCAAATATCTGAGGAGATAGTAATGAATGGAATATTTTAAAGTAGGACTGGATATGAAACAATAATTCAGTTCAAGAGGGGATATTAGCTTCTCAATATATAATCAGGCACATAGTAGGACTTTTGGATAACAATTTTATAACGCTGTTGTTGCCAATTCTATTTATGCGCAAATAAAAATATACCTAGTCCATGAAACTTTAATAAAAAAATAAATAAAATAAGTTAGTTCCAAACAAGACAGAATATAATCTATTGAGGGCTTGCTTTCCGCATATTGTCTGCATGTATGGAACGCAGTGCTCCCTTGAACAAATATAAGAGTTCAAGCATAGCCGCTGATATATCTGCGAAGAACATTTCTTAGATTTAAGGTATCCGGGATGCCTGCCACTTCACGATGCATCGAAGGGCTGTATCGTCATGTTATATTATTTGGCATTTTCATGATGCGTTATTCGAATGTAAATACTCCCACGAAAATAGCATTATTCATTACTGATTCTTTATTCAGTTTATCAATCTCGTCATAAAAAAACAAAAGAATCGTGAGAGCACTGGTTAATAGAGACTGATTTTGATTTAGTCAAGAAATGCTAGTTGACACTACAGCTCTTTGAAAATCTAGACTAGTACGTTGGATTCTAAGGAAATCACATCATTCAGAGTCACACATATATCAATTCTCTCCAAATGAGAAATGGAATAGTAAAAATAACTCTTATTTTTTTTTCAAATTAGTGGTGCCATTAGAAAGCTTAATAAAGATCCCACTTCTTGTGGTAACGGCATCCTTTTTAATTTCATTCACATAAACCTGTATTATTTTCTTAGGAATATCTTCGATCATTTTTAAAATCAACTGTATTCAGAATTTCAAATGCTAAGATTCATTTTGTTACAAACTTCAGAGCTTGATAAACTCAGGGATTAAATAGTTTTATTTATTAAAATAAAGAGTGAAGTTCCGAAAGTCAATATAAAAAGATGGTAAGTATCAACATTCATGCTGTCAAGAGCGCATTGAAAGAACTTCATGGAAAGCCTACAAGAGAAGGCGCATTTTCCTTCGGCACCTGTTGAATCAGCGTTTCTCAACCTTTCAGTATTCGTGGCCCAGTTTTCAAACATAATTTTCATCGCGCCCCTCGCTTACAATAAAATGTATATAATAATAATGTATATTGAGTATTTTGGATTATGCTTTTAAATTGTTTTTAATTAACTGCCAAAACAAGAGAAAAAGCGAGCCAACGTTGGTGAGAAACCACATCTTGCATTTTGGATAAGCGGGGGTGAACAGATGAAGCGAATGAAAGCGGAGAAAATTTAAATATTATATTTGAAATGAAAGCCTAACAGAGAGATAACGTTAAAAGAATATGAAAGTAGAAAAATTCGTTAATGAAAGTTAACATAGACGGGGTGAGTTAAATTTAGAAACTGGGAATATATTTTTTCGAATAATAAAAGAAATAAAACAGAAGCATGATAAAACAAAAGTGAAAAAAATAGCAATGTTTGTGGAAGGGAATCCACACGACCTATGCCATCTCGAGCATGCGTCGAGCAAATGTTTTCTCACAGGAAGAAGGAAAATGTTCGATAACGCAAGTTTCAATTCCAGCCAGTCTCATTGGAGTCGATCCTTTTATCGCTATCGAATCTATCCTGAATTTGTATGTTATATATGTTTTCGTGTTAATTGCAATTCACCATATTAAATATTCACGGCAGCAGATTCATGAATAAATTTTTAAGCGGAAGTAAGCAAGCATTAGACGATAGCCAAGCCTCAACAAGTACACAGACGAGCGTGGTAAAGTAAAGTTTTGATTCCAAAAGTAAAATCAAGGAAATATTCTTAAGAACACTTAAATTTTGGGTTTACCAGTACTGAAGTAAATGAAGAAGAAAGGCCCCTGTGTATCATTTGCTCAAAAGTGTTGATGAAACCTAATAAACTTAAACGACAATTGGAAACGCTTCATAGTGAGTACTTCAACAAACCCAGAGAATTCTTCGAATTAAAATTAAAATCATATAAAAAGCAAAAATCATTTTATGAAGGAAACTTTGTCTGTGAATAAAAAAGCTTTCATTGCATCTTACAAAGTTTATATAAAATAGCCAGATGTAAAAAACCTCACACCATTGGTGAAGAGCTTATTTTGCCAGCAGCAATTGAGATTGTAGAAACTATGTTTGGAGATAATTTTTCAAAGCAATTGCAGTCCATACCTCTTTCAAATGACGCTGTTGCTCGTCGAATTGGCAATATAGCTGAAGATGTACATTATCAGCTTTTCTCGAAGTTGCGTGAGAAATTGTTTTCAATACAGCTTGACAAAGCAACAGATAGTAATAAAGATGCTCATTTAATTGCCTATGTTCAAATTTGTGATAATATGTCAGTAGTAGAAGAACTACTTTTCTGCAAACCAATAGAACTCATAACATCAGCGCTCGCCTTATTTGCTATTTTAAATGATTTTATGAACGAGGCAAACATAGAAAGGAAAAATTGCGTCGGAATATGCACCGATGGGGCTCGTTCAATATCCGGAAGATTCCAAGGTTTACAAGTACTTGTAAAACAAAATCCGCCTCAGTGCATACATTGCATGATCCACAGAGAAGCTTTGGCTTCTAAAGAAATGAGTCCTGGTTTGAATATTGTGTTAATTACGGTTGTAACCGTATTAAATTATATAAAAATGAGACCCCCGAAATCGAGAATCTTTTCCGCACTTTGTAAAGACATGAGTTCAATACATTCAGCGTTACTATTTTATTGCGAAGCAAGATGGTCATCAAGTGGGAAATTTTTACAACGTGTTTATGAATTAAGAGAAGAAATCGCCATTTTCCTAGAAGAAGAAAACAGACAGGAGGCCGAGAATTTTCGCGATGGTTTATTTGTGATGAAATTGAAGTACTTGGTCGACATATTCTAGAAATTAAATAACTTGAATCTTCAACTCTAAGTAGCAAATACACATATTTTGGATACGAGTGTTAAAGTTAATGGTTTTTGTTGAAAATTGGAATTGTGGAGCAGAAATTTAAAGAAAAAAAACCTAACAATGTTTGCAAATGTGGATGATTGTACTAAAACTTATAAGGCTGAAGAAGAACCTGTAAAAGTTGTTTTTGTAACCATTGAAAATCATTTAGCCATGCTGGCAAAGAATTTTAAAAAAGTATTTTCATGCTGACGACAAACTGATAGCGAGTGGATTAGAGATACATTTCGTAAGACTCCCGAAGGACTCTCGATTGATGAGGAAGAAAAATTCATAGACTTCACGACAAGTGGCGAAACTAAAAGACAATTTAGTAGTAAATCACTATTTGAATTTTGGGCAGGAGTAAGGGTGATTTTTGAGCACTAAAAACAAGGACATTTCACATTCTATCACCGTTCAACATCCTACCTTTGTGAAACTGGATTTTCTGCTGTCGCTTCTTTCAAGACAAAATATAGAAACAGAACTGAGAGTGGCTATTTCTAATACTAAGCCTTCCTTCGAAAAACTTTGCTCTGCAAGACAGGCTCAAGAAAGTCACTATAATTATTAAATTTGATTTTAATTTAGTATGTGTTCATTAAGTAAGTTTTGATTTATAAGTGGTTTTACTTTAATAAGTTGTTATTAAATATGTCGAAATGTATTTTGTTCTCTTTGTGTATGTGTGCTTTACTTTCTGTCAGTTAATCAATTTTTTAAAATATTTTCACTTGGATATTCCCGCCCCCCCTTTAGTGTGCTCGTGCCCCCCTAGGGGGGCACGCCCCACAGGTTGATTTGAATGAGCGACGCCCTCGATGTTTGAAGAAATGTCCACTTGGGCAGAGGACGCAACATTGCACGAAGTAATATCGAGTAAATTTCCCAAATTCAATCGATAAAGGTGGCAACTATTAACAATCCTCGTTCATTCTATCAAGAGTGCATTAAAAGAACTTCATAGAAAGTCTTTATTATATGACGATTTATCTGATCATTTCGCGTTTTAAATATTTAGCATTAATAAAATTAATAAAATGTCTGTTTATATCGCATTAATAAAATATCTGTTTTAGACAGCTATGTGATAACTATTGATAATTATATCAAAATAAAAAGGCGATGTAGTATGCTATTCATTCTCGTTTGTTGTCATTTTTTTGTAATACATAATTTTTGCTTTGCATTGAAATGAGTAAGCTATTTGAGATTCCGTTATCTACTTATTTTAACTATGCACACACATAAAAAAAAATTCAGTATCAAATAAATGAAAAAATAAATTGAACTAGAATAATTTCATTTGTCACAAAAGCTTTTCCTTGTAGTACCATTTTTAAGGAATACACAATTATTCACATGCATTTGATGATACAGAATCAATTTATACTAATCAATAATAATATATACTATATTCAATTAGAAAAAAGCTATATAATTAATTTATTTATGATTCATTGAGTTACTTATGCCCAAAAGCATAAACATGCAATTTTATTAACTGCAAAGATATATCATAAATCTAATTACACTGACGATGTATTTAACAAGTTTTAAATTAATACTACTTAATATGATCCATATAAGAAATACAAAAGATAAAGAAAAAGTTTATTTTACTTCATTATAACTTATAACTACAGAAATTTCCAAATTGTAAGTAATTTTTTGTATTTAGCTTTCTCCCTATCATTCCGATGCTTTTTCCGAGCTTCTTTTTTTTCACACATAAAAATGCCTCATTATTTTTCATTTACATCGTTTTAAAATACATTATCAGATTGGTGCATTTGATATTATTGACTCAATGTTATATACATTTTGCACCTATTGTGTAGAAAAATGTTTAAGTCAAGTTTATAAAATATGGTGAATTATCTATAATAATAATAATTTTTTCGTAATAGGTGATGCGATTTTTAATTCCCCTAAATCAATGATACATTTCACATATTTTCACGAGGCAAGAACAATTTTTTTTAAAACTTTTGTTTGAAATTTAATTTGATATTACTTTTTATAGGATGATTAAATTATTTTTTATTTCTTTTGCTTGAGTATTTTTACTAACGAATTAGAAAAAAAATTAATTACTGTTATTATATTTAATTAGAAGCAGCGACTTATGATTGTATAATATTTAAATACTTTTGTTTTTACAATGTGTATTTATCCTTTCTCAAATCAAAAGGAAAGCTATAAATAATTAATCTTTACAAAACGAGAATATTAGTTTATTAATGTAAGAATCGCATTTATCTTGTAATTTAACATTTATTTTTTCCTCTACACCTTCTGCGTTTTCGCATATTAGTATATGAAATACGTTGTCATCCTTCATAATTCTTATTAGTTTGAAAACAGGGCACTAATCAAAAAGTTATAATCAAAATCTCACCAACCATCCATAAAAGTTGATAGCATCAAATCATATTCATTATTTATAATTGATCTGTAATTCAATACATTGATTCTCTACAAGAACTTACTCTAAAAATGAAATTTTTAAACCTAAACACATGCATTTGAGATTCATTTGGGGATGTTATTTCAAAATTCATTTGTAATTTTTCATTAAAAAACATTCCGGTAAAATAATTAGAATCTTTGTAAGAAAGTCGTGATGAAAGAGGCCTTTTACCTGATTTGGCAATTATAATACATTTAACAATAAATTAGCGGTATAATGGAAAGGGCATAAACCACATATAAGATCTGTATTTAATTCACATTCTGTATTATCTTATAATAAATAAATCTTTGAATAGAAAGAAAATTTGAGTGCTCTTCCCCCGCCATTTTCCATAAGAAAATCATTTATAACTGGAAGTAAAAAATTGTTCTATATTTGCGATATGCACTCATACTTTTTCTAATGGCATCAATTAAGACATTCTGAAAGTATTGTTATGACTTCTGTCACCTGACTTCTCACTGTTGTTTTTTACTTCGTAATCCCGATTTGTTCCGAACAGCGATTTACAGTTCTGTACAAGACATTTTTATGCTTTCAAAAATAAATAATTTTAAAAAAAATGTAATCTACGATATCAATTTGTTTGCTACACACTTCTTTTTTTTCTTTTTGTCAGAAATTTAAAAATTTATTTTGAATTATAACCAAAATAACACGCAATAAAATAAGTACATCGAATATTTTCACTACAAAGTGTGTTTGCGTAACTGTAATTAAGCGCAATAATTGAAGATGTGTATTAAATTTCCCTTGGCCATGAATGGAATTCTATACATGCAAATAAAAACAACTTGCCACTTGCAAAACTGATTAATAACATATGACTCCACCCATTACATCTGAGGCCAGATTTCAGGGGTTTTCCAAATCGCATCTCATCTGTTGTTCATCATTCTATAATATATTCTGCAGATGTCCCGTCGAAAGTTCATTGAGGATGTACCTGAACGGACATTGCCCTTTTCTGTGTTTTACCCGAGACATTAGCTGGTAATCTATTTTCAAAGATGGCTGATGAGTATTACTTCAAAAGACTAATTGACGGGAATTCCGTGAAAAACCTGATTCGTGATAAACTCTGAAAAAATATATGTCATTTGTCAATGTAATGGAAGTTTATTATCGAACAGCAAAGGAATGCATTATTCACATACAAAATGCACTTTCGAGAAATCATGGAAATTTGATTGGATTTGTTGATTTTACGTCTATTTACTGGTGATTTTATCTCTTTGAATCGTGTTTCGATAAAGACGATAAAATCTCAACCAATAAATTCTCTTTTCTATATTTTTCACATCTCATCAGCGAGAGAAAGTTTTGGCACACTGCGGTTCCATGAGGAACTAGATTTCGAATTAGCGATCCAATCACAATTGGGTATTCTGTTTTGCCAAGATTTCCTTGAGGGCAAAACTGATTCAGACTCACTCATGGCAAGTCGTGTAGTGAGTTTTAGTTTAGTGATCCAAATAGTTAGCTTTTTCATCAGAAATATCTCATATAGACAAATTTTTTAAATGATCGGACTATATACGGTAATATGGTAGAGAGTTTAGTTACAAAAATATGTGTTCATCGATGTGCGGCTATATCATTAGTTCATTTATTGAGTCATTTATTTATGCTATTTAAAGTATCTGGAGGCCCACGGTGGAGAGGTCTCGGCTTCAGAACCGGGAGGGCTTAAGATTCTTGAACCGATGCCACCGAAGAACCGTCGTGTAAGCGGTCTAGTGCACGTTAAATCCGTCCGGGCCAAACGTCCTCCCGCTGGTGTGGTGTGGAAATTTGGTGAGGGGTTTCCAACTCAGGTATCGTCCTCGTCATTTGATCGCGGTTCAAAGTTGCGAGGTCCGTCCCAAAATAACTCCAGTATTGCTTTAAAACGGGACGTTAATATATATATATATATATATATATATATATATATATATATAT
>JAPMOR010091415.1:17592-31763 GCA_026543865.1 Argiope aurantia | reverse complement strand
TTTTAGGGAAAAGATAAAAAGGGAGAGGATGGTAAATCTTGATTTAATTATCTGTTATTTGTTTAAAATACTTAATGACTTTTAAGCTCAATATCACCGAAACTGTATAATAATACGAAGTGATATATGTGCAATTTAATCCTTGTTTGAAATCTGTACTTTCAGGTAATAAATAAGCATATTAAAACAAAAATAATTGTTTTTAAAAATATTTTACTTATGAAAAATATTTATTTAAAAATATTTTACTTATGTTTTTAAATAGATATATGGAATTATTTGCCGTACCATTATCGAATTTTTTATTTTTTAAACAAAAATAAAAGAAATTACAGGAGCGTGATATATTCTTGTATGCTTAGACCTGAATGAATTATTTTTAGAATTAAATTTACTTCATCGTTTGTTTGATTAAAACACTGATTGATAAATTACAGAATATCCTGTTTGCTCACCAGTATCAGCAAATATATTATTGTTGGATTCTTTTCTCATGATTCATGCCGACTTATGACTTACTGGGGCGTTAACAATATCGTCTGACTTTGGGAATATCCCACTTTCGCTTGAGGGGTAAGTTCCGCATGAAGGGTGATGTTCCTTGAGCAAGCAATTAGCTGTCCTTTGAGGCACTGGGAAACCTTGCACCCCCCGTCCCCGCCCCGTTCTACTCAGAGAAAGGCTCGTCCAATCCAATCAGCATTCTCTTAAAATGTTTCATTAGCTTCACGGTCACCAGCCTGTTTGATACCTCACTCCCACCCCCTTACTTAACTAGTATATGTTTCGTTTCATTTTTGAGTTATTTATTTGATTTATGCTACACTTCTCCTTTTCTAATTTGTGATACTTGTTTCTGTTCTTTGCTTTATGGCATCATGCTGATTGGAAATTCATAAATAAATAAATAAATCCAACTCTGCGGTTCGAAATCTAGTTTCCGCGTGTAACAACACAATCCTTGTACTAAAAAATTATATTAAAGTAATGCAAATTTTTCTTTTATATCAGATTAGACACTGATTTGATAAAAAGATAGTAAAAATGATACAAAAGTTGGAACTAGTTACAATTTCAAGTAATCAAATATCGATATGAATTATTTCTGAAGCGAATATCATATCATGTACTGATACTTTTAACCTGATAATTTTTAAAAAGCATGTCAATATTTTTTCAAAAGATTTAGGTAATGGAATATGTTGTGTGATATTCTATAATATTGTTTGATGCTATATAATATTATACTCTATTGTGCAATATGATACGATATAATGATTATTGCATATCATTTTATAACGAATAATATATGTATTACTAGAGGCGTGATTACACAAATGACCGCAATGAAATAATGGAAAAGACGTCTGGCGAGTGTGTTATTCACATATTTATGATTCAAAGAATATATAAATACAATTGAATATAAATGTTTACAAAAGTATATGAACAATTAAACAGAATTACAACAAAATTTTGCAAGCAAAATATTTAAAATTATGCTTTTAATATACAATGCATGAACGTTTAACGATCTCGGTTTTTCTCTGCCACTTATGTTTTATATAATTTTTGATAACCTCTTGGATATTTCATTTCACCTGTATATTTATCCTACGGAAACGCCAACAGACTGTATTACAATTCTATAAATTTTATACGTGTCGTTTCTTTTAAATGGAGTTACTGCAATTATTTCTTCAACTAATGAAGGGAAAGAAGGAAGAGTAGCGTAAATTATAAACAACGACAGATTTTTGGGAGCATTTTATAGCAATTCATTTCATTGTTCTAATGAAATAAAGTTGGTCTTTCGTTGCTGTTACGTATTTTTTATTCTAACTTTTATTTAATTGTTGATCATCAAGATTTGAAGATAGAACTTTTTATATATATCATATGGATCATTCCATATTTGATTGTGATTTGCCATCAAGCAGTCATAATCAATGAACTGGAGTTGATTAATTAAATATGATTTTAAATTATTTAGAAACTCAGTTTGATGAAAGTAGGCAGTGGATAATTTTGGAAAAATGTCGGATACAATTTTTTATTTATGCATTTTACTTTTCAGATTTTTTTATTCTATGCATTTAATATCAATAAAACACAAATGAAATGAAGATTAATGTTCCAACCGTAGTAAAAAAGACTTGTATTAAATAAATTGGAAATAAAACTGGTATAAGTAAGATTTCAAGCGTAAAAATTTTCTTATAAATCATAATGTCTGCTATGAATATTTTTACTAACAGATTTCATAATTCTCATTTTCAAAACAATATTACGTATTAAAAGCTTGAATAATTAGATTTTTATGTATAATTTTTATGATTTGAATTGACAAAGAAAAAATTGTAAAGATGGTTTCGAAAGTTGCGTTTTATATTTGTAAGGAGTAATGTTTTTAGAGTATCCACTCAATAAATAAAATTATGTAAAGGGAAAGAAAATTTCTTTTAAACGCATCGAAAAAAATTTATACCAATTTTTCGAAATTTAACAATATCTTTGCTTAAAATTAAGAATTTTTCTTCTTTTAACATATGTAAATATTAAAGGAATTTCTTGATTATTCTGATTGAGGGATTCGAATTAAGTCTTTACAGCAAGAAAGCCGAAGACCGGAAAATACTCAAAAATACTCTCTAAATTAACTATTTTAAAATTTTCAAAAAGATTTTTTTCAATTAAATAAGGCAAAATTAAAGTAAAATACTTTCAAAATATCTTTTTATTGGGAGGAAAAAAAAGGAAGAACAATTTTATGAAGTGAAGCCTATAACACATTCTGTTGGTAAATATTTAAATTTATCTTCTTAAATCTATAATATTAAAATGAATTAATGGGATCAATTAGTCCTGCAATTCAAAAAATCAAGTTTTAAGTTTAGGTAAGTATTGTTATCTATTCAACCAAATTTAAATCTTGAATGTAATTATTGAAAGGTTACTGGTATACATTGTTTTTACATACATTTTTGATTTAAATTTTTCATAACATTTCAATTTCTTTAGAAAAAACGAAAAAAAGTGTATTTTTTTATACTTGTACTGTTTTTCCCACACATACAATAAATAGCCCTAGTGTTGCTTTAAACGGGACGTTAGTATAACCAAACCAAACCAAACCAAACCCACTCATACAATTAACGTGTTTAAAAACTTGAGGATGTAGCGATACGATCAAAAACAGAAGATTATGGGAATAAATTTTTTAATTCTAACAAGTTAGTCTTCTAGGTACAAAGCATAATTTTATTCTTTAAGCTTATGATTTGTGTCATTTAAGGTAAATTCTACAGTCATCTTGTTTTTCCTCCATTAAAAAAATAAAACGCATTTCATATACTACACATCTACACTCTACTCTATACATTTCAGATGCATTTTCTCATTTTAAGGAATTAAAATGCGTGATTTCTATAAATCGCTGAAAAATTCAAAAATAATTTTTATAAGGAAAAGATTTTGATACGGAGAGAAATATCTTTTTCGATAATTTAAATAGCATGCATGATAAAAAAAAAAGTAACGGAAAATGAAAAGCTTTACTAAAAAAAAAATAATAAAGCTATATCTGCTTACTAATACATTCGACAAAAATTTAAATTTACGAATATAATTTCAAAATGAAATAATTTAAATAATTAATAATTAATTATTTTAATTAAAGAAAATAATAACCAATGATTTATACAGTCATACCGTTGAAATAGTCACTACCCTTTGCTACAAAAATCAATGCAATAAATAATTTGGTCCATGGATACCTTAGAGGAGCAATTTTTTGATATTGTAATTGAATTTTAATTCAATAAAATTAAGCTGAATTCTGGCGTTTTTCCGCTATAACTTAAAATTCAAAACATTAATTTACCAATGATGGAAAATTAAGCAACTTTTCATTTTTTTTAAAAAAATAAATAATTTTTAAATGATTTTTTTACTTGATTAACAACAATATATTACACACATCTGTTATAATATATTTTTCTTCGATCAAGCGAGTCCTTATCGCTTTTATCATATTTTGATTCATATACCTGTGCTTAGGGAAGTATCATATTTTTAATCTTAATTTATCTTTTCATTCTTTTTTTTTTGGTTAAGCTTACTTTAAATTTGTTTCATTTTTATTGCTTCATAAAGAAGTTTAAAAGCAATAGCTATTTATGAATGGCAGCTAAAAATATAATTTAATTTATTCTATCATATTTGATTGAACTTACGAATCACTGCACTTAAAACATTTGACGATTTTCTATATTTGATTAATATTAAATAATAATAATAATAATGGATAATATTTAGATAGGTGTTAATTATATGAACTATATATTGTAAAGAAAATAAGAATTTTATATTTGTTAATGGTTGTCTGGAAGAAAAAAATAAGAGATGTTTAAGGTCAATTGAAAAAAGAGAAAGCCAAAAAATTGAAATATCTCGGGAAAGCGAAAATCATGAATTGCATCTAATTGGCAAAGAATGGCTACCACAAGAGCGTCTGGAACCAATGAAATAAGACATCATCTCAGTACTTGCTGCTGTCGCGAAGACGGTCATTTAGATATTCCGCACGTTCCGGCAGGTCGAGGATAACTCTCTTATGATTACTGCTATAAAATGTGTATTATGTATATATGCCTGTATGTTATGTAAAATGTATTATTATGCAAAAACACATGAGAGCATTTTTACCTCTTTCAAATGTTCTCCATCTTTTTATTTTCAAAATATATTAAAATACAGTAAATTCAAACATTTTGAAGCACTGTTTTTACTGGGCAATTTTGAAAATGTCATTATTACCTTTACTTTATTACCTTTATTTTTATCTATTGACAAAATTTACCTAATTTTAGTAAATTATCTTTTCTTAATTGGTGGAATATCACTCCATTTTAAATTTAAAGCTTTGGTACTGAACTCAAGCTTAACATGTTAAAATTTTCATTCATTCTTTTTTTTTTCAATTTCATTCACAAAGTATAAAGTTATAGGTTTAAAAATTGGTATCGTTGAAAAGATTATTTTTTGAATTTTAAAAGCAGGTAAAAATCATATTTGTGATATAATATTTTTGAAAGTTATCGCGGGAAACGGCAATACTTTCATTTCATTTTTAATTCATTAAAATTCTAATTAAAAATTCAATAAAAAATAGCTCCTAGGTGTATATTTTCCTCTCTAAAGTATATACAAATATATATATGCCAAATTGATTGCTCTAGATCAAATGTTCTGGCCTGTAGAGCACTAATACACACACGCATTCATCTCTATTGTAAGTAAAGATAAAGAAAGCCAGTTCTTAGCAATCGAAGTTGTCATTTCATAAGGGCCCAAAATTCAGACACTGGAATTAGAGTACATGACTAAACATTAAAGAAAATTTGAATATCATGGCTTCTAAAATAATACGGGGTGACCATATATATTATACAACCACAAATATTTTCACAAAAAATAAATGAACTAAAATATTTGCTAAAAATTTAATTATTTTCATGCACGTTGCATGCTTATTAACATCTCAACGTGTGCTATTACATCAAGTATTGTATCAAAGAAATATTAAATATATGATATTAATGAACCTTTTATGTTGGTTTTTTTTAAGGTGTAAATATCTTTAAGTTAAATTTTAATCCTATATATCTGCGAGTATCAACCTAGAAATTTCAGATTTCTCCCACTGTAAATTTAGAGACAGAAATTCAAATAATACTTATATGTATTGTACTTTATAAGTTGCAAAAGAAAAACAAACAAAAAGAACTGTGAAACAACTGCATTGAACTATAATGCTTATTTATATTCAACGAAGTTTTCACGTGAGCCTTAATGCTGCATATAAAAATATAAATTTCGTGCAAATGTGTTTTCAGAATAACAGTTCGATTCATTGTTAACAAGCGCTCTAAGCGTTATAAATAATTTCGTAAGAATAGACAAAACTATAAATGCTTTTTCTATAAAATAAAATAAAAAAATCTATGCGTTAAATTAATAAAATTTATTTTTGTTAATATGTTTAATTAAATTATACTTTTTTATAATTTTATTACTTGGATTCCACACATGCATGAGCTAAAATGGGAGATTAGAATGTAATTTATCCTAAAATGCTTCAGCAGAGTCATTCATTTATTATCAATAAATAAGATTGAGGTACTTTAGGGAATGAATATAAGAATTTGAAAGTTGAAAGAAGCAAATGTATATGTTTTGCCTTTTCTTGTAATGTATAATGCAAATAAATACATATGTAGTCGCGGATAGAGCGATTAGTTTTGTATATACAGTGCAAAAAGTTTATCAACTCCAGGGTTTTCTTCGATGTATTTTGAGATAATGATTGTGGTTTATAGATAGATTAACATATCTGTTTTTTGCATAAGGATTAGATTTTTCAGCATCAGGCAGATCTAACATAATCTGATGCATCTCCATATCGAATTTTTTTAATACTTTTAATAATTTCTGTTTGCATACTTTGAGTATAAACTGAAGAAAAGAGAGTGAAAAAAATGAAAATTATAACATTTTAAGCATGCGCTTCGTAATATAGTTTTAAATTTAAAATTGCCTGATATCTCGTTAGTTAAGAGAAGCTACTTTCTTATTATAAAAATTAGGTAAAGTTTGTCAATATTTGAAAATGATGGTTATAAAATATTATGAAATTTTCAGAATTGCTAAGAAAAGATAGTGCTTTAAAATGATTGTATTTAATGTATTTTAATGCATTTTGACAATAAAAATATAAAAAATTTTCTCATGTATAATATATGTTGATGTATAATATATTCTCAGGTATTAATATATTTTGATAATGAGAGATGTAAAAAGGCTCGCATGTATTTTTGCTAATAGCGAATTTTACGTAACACCTATATATACACGTAATGCATATTTTATTGCATAAATCATAAGAGAGTTATCCTCGACCTGCCGGAACCTGCGGTATATCTAAATGACAAAATTCGTGGCAACACGTTGAGTATGAACTAAGTTTGAGTCCTAAAGGCTATCATGGTACGATCCTGCTCGAAGGAGGTATATCCCGCCATGAAAGTGGATGTAACTCTATCCTACGTTTCTAATGTACCCACTCAGAAACTGAGTCAATATACAGGAAAAGTCTTATCCCATATTAGAGCTGCTCCCAGCTGGAACCTGTTGTAACTGTATCACAGTCATTAAAAGTCATTGTAGCTACACAGTCAGTATTAAAGGATTATTCCTTTGCATTTACTTAGAATTTTTAACAAATTATTTTAAAGCCCTGATTTTTATTATGAACATTATTAATTATGCTATGATAGGAGGTAGCGTTTTTTATTTTTAATATTTCTTAAAAAGCTCTGTGACTATTTCTTGATAAACTTGAATTCTGGGACTTTTTTTCTCAGAAGTAGCAATAAGGGGTATAAACACTTACGTATAGAAAATTCAAAAACAGAGGTAAATAAAGATGCAATGAAAAATGCAATATATTTAAAAGCGAGAAGAATTAGCAATTGAGATAAATTGCTTATCAATTAACGAGAGCAATAACTAATCAATGAGAACAGTGAGAACAAAAAAATGAAACTAAACATTTCATGTTTCCCTTATATTTGTAGCTGCACATTTTAGAAATTTCTTTGCATATTTGTGAAATAGATAATCTTATAAAGAATAGGAAAACATGTTTTATTGATCGGAATCTAGTCTTAATTTTAATTTTCTTCTAGATAGATTTCTTTATCACAATTTTTAAATATATTTTCCTAATTTTCCAAAATATAATCAGGGAATCAGTCAGTATTGCATTTTAGAGCTTTAAAAATTGAAAGATGCTGTCTCTTATATTTCACAGACATCATAATTTTTAACTTTTCTATTAATTTTAAGACACACATTTGAAAAATTGATGCGTTTTACGGCTATATTAAACAAATCTAATGTCTTGATTTCTCCTAAACCTGCAATTATGAATCTCAGTTGTAATTCTGGCGATCTTTTTTAAACTTTCCTTTTTAAGTCGATAGCAAAATTGAAATTGAATTTTTTTAAAGTAAAAAGAAATATAAATTTAAAGGAATCGTTGGATTTACATTCTTAAAATACATTCCTTCGACAGAAAATAGTTCAAATTGTAAGAAAAATTTCACAAATTATTAATTTTACAAATACGAACGATATGAGTTTCAGCATATGCATATTATACATATAAATTATACATATATACATACAAAATTAAAAATATTTTCTGTAACATTGAATAACAATTATAATTAATTGAATGGATTTAATCACATTAAATTTAATAAAAGCAGTATTTATAACACTTTTATAAATTTGTTTAGTGTTATTAGAATAAAATACAAATTTTTTATAATAATGGTTTTCTACTTTTTAGTCTTTAATTTATGATTCATTATCATAAATATTATGGCATTTTATCAATTTATTTTACAAGTCCGCTTCTATTACATATTACCACTAATATGTAATTAAAATAATCAGTTGTTGAATATTTTGCTCGGATAATTGTGAATATTGGATTGCCTTCAAGAAAACATATGTGCACTAAATTTCAAAATTCTAGCGCATCAAGTATTGAATGAAAAATCGATTATAATATTTCATGTTTACAAACATAAAATAAGTCAAGTTAACAAAAAGTGTAGGAAAAGTGCCTTCAGCTATTGACATGGAATTGACGTTGAATATATAATTTAAAGAAAATAGTTATGATTTTTATGAGTGCTGTTTTTTAAATTATTTTTGGACATATTGCGCAATCCTATTTTTTTTTAGCTTAAAGTCATTCATTTCTGTACAAATTCTTTGTCTCATAGAACTAAAATGTTCAGTTTTCTGAACTTCGATTTGTGAAGCTCTAGAACCCAAACATAAGCTCGGGGATTTTAGTCAATAGCAAAGGTAAATGCAAAATCTCAAAACAATATCAAAAAACTCTTCTAATATTGTTAAACCAATTAATAATTAAAATTTTTGAAAAAGAGAAACCGAAAGAAGTATGAATGATATTTTTCATTAATAATTTTATGATTCTATTTTTAAATTATTTTAACCACAATGGTCACAGTTGGAAGCTTTTTCTCTTGAAAAGTTTATAGTAATATAATATGACGGAAAGAAAACATATATAGCACAAACACTAAAAACTAAATTTTTAAGTTTGATTTAGTTCATAATATAAATTATTTAATGAAAAAAAAAAGATTTTTTTTTTTTTGAAATTTTTTTCAGATGAGAAATTTATCTGAAAAATTTACTTCAAATTTAAGATAAATCTAAAACACTTATTCTATTAAGAAGGGACTGTGTCATCTAATTTTGGATGTCTCGTCATATAAAGAGCAATGCTACAACTTTTAGGACACTAACAACTGTATTGTGTGAAAGTCATCAATATCAATATCAATATCTAGTAAAAATGACTATTCCTATTCCTTTATGATGAACGGGCGGACTGAGCTCCACGTTTTCGACAGAGGTTCTGTAACTGGAAATTGCTATTGTCAGGAGGTGATCCTTCCTCATGTGCGTCTGTTCCGAGGTGCCATTGGATCAGACTTTGTTTTTATGGATGACAATGCACGGCCACACAGGACTCATGCTGTTGAGGAGCTCCTGGAAAGTGAAGATATCACTCGAATGGATTGGCCGGCGTGCTCCCCTGATTTAAATCCGATGTGTGGAATGCTTTGGGGAGACGCCTTGCGGCACGATTACAGCCTCCTGGGAACACCCGACAACTTAAACAGATGCTGATTGAGGAATGGGCACTCTTACCTCAAGAACTGTTGGAAAATCTGGTGCTGAGTATGGGGAGACGGTGCGAAGCAACCATTGCAGTAAGAGGAGGGCATATCCCATACTAAGAAACATCTGCTTGCTGTTCTTCCTCTTGGACAGACAATCATGAGTAACGATACTATGAGTTCAATAAAGCCTTTTTTTTTGTTTGATTCCATACTGTATACATTTTATTCATTTCTGCGCAACTATGCTTTCGTCATTCTTTCAGAACAAAATGCTGTATCTCATTTCTGAATTTCATGTCTCTCAGATGATTTCTCGTGAAGTTATGGCAAAAAACATACCTGTTGCTTAAGTTTTGCACACCAGTGTACATAATGATGCACTTGTAATGAAAGTCACTCTCTGACTATTTCTCCCACATATTCCAGAAATCATCTCATAATTTTTTAAATATATTAAATTTTTATGATCTAACAACAGGGTAAGAACTACAACTGAAAACAAGACATTCACTTTTGAAACTAACACTTATCTTCTAACAAAATTTTTAAAAATTCAAATTTTTAAAAATAATTTCCTTTAGTACTTCTGCATTACATTCAATTTTTACTGATAAAAAGAAATCGAAACATTCAGGAATGCTCGAAAATTGGGTTTTAGATGTTAGAAATAAAAGTGCTGAATTGTTAGAACTTTTATTAAGATTTCCTTTTTGTCACGATGCATCATTACTTTCAATCAATTAGAAGCGTACGGTATCATTGCAAATTTAGGTTTTAATTTAAACTTTTTTTGTTCTATCCTTAACATTGCACGTTATAATAATTTTATAGGAAAACAAGGTGGATATTCGAAACTATAATTTGCGCAAGTCATAAAGAACGAGGAAAATCCAAAAAGAGAACCAAAATAAATAAATAATTAAGTAAAAAGACACCCCAGGAAGTGAAGCAAAAAATTGTCATCTAAATGACTGCAATAATTTTTGAGAAAAAGCAATAAAATTAATTAGTATACATATTTTTTTGAAGTGCTAAATGTGAGTGCCTGTTATATAGGTCAAGGGAGAAAAGAATATAAAGCAGAAAGTAAAAATAATTACAGTAAGTCTTGAATGATAAAATAATATTTATCATTCCAAAACAGTATCTGATTTTTAATTATTTCTCTGGTTCATAAAATCATAAATCATAAATCTGGTTCATAAATCATTTCTCGCCACATAAAAAAAAGCTTTTACGTAATTAAAAATCTTAATTACGTAATTAATTAATTACGTAATTAAAAATCTAAATCACCAATCTTCTGAACAATTTTCGGAAATATCTGTCTGTGATGACATGCCTCTTAAACTATCAAAATATTTGTTGAAACTAATATATCCAAAAAGTAGCTGGCTGAATTGTTAATAAGTTGACCATAAACTTTTCTCCTAAA
This sequence comes from Argiope aurantia, assembly GCA_026543865.1. NCBI lineage: Eukaryota > Metazoa > Arthropoda > Arachnida > Araneae > Araneidae > Argiope > Argiope aurantia. The sequence continues at coordinate 20,537 of JAPMOR010091415.1, read as the reverse complement.
GCAAGAATCCTCCCCGTTTCTCAAACTTGTTTTCCCTTCCCATTAGTTAGTGTTCTCACGCCTTAAAAGCATATTTCATGGTTTTCATTCAGTTCTATATGAGATCATTATGTGAAGCAGTTTTTCTCAAGGCAATTTTCTTTAGTATTATAAAACTGTTGAGAGTCACAAAATGTACTGTTAAAACAAACAATTAAAAACCGACAAAAAAGACAATTAAATTTTGAACTGTTAGCTATGATTTCATTATTTTCTTTTGTTTGTAACTTTGTTTCCTTTAAAAAAAATTAGCTGAAATTAAATATTTTTCAACATGATGCTTCGGAAGAAAAAAAAAATCACAAAATAATTTGATAATAAAAATAATTTGATTCTAAGCTCATAAAATGTGTAAGTCATGCATGCATAAATAACTGGACATTTTTTTAATTTTGAAAGTTATCTGCATTCTTTTATTCCCTACAGTTTAATTTTTCAGATTTATCTATCACATAAATTTCACCCATTAAAAGGCCTAGAAGTTGTTTCTAGGCATCTTGATTATAATATGATAAGTGCCCAAAAAGTATTTTAAGCAAATATTTTCAGAAGATAAACAATAACAATTTTTTAAGCCAGTCAACTTCAATATGCATCGAATGCGAAAGAGGCACTACTTTCTTATGTTTTCATGGCTTAGGAAAAGACTTTCTAACTTACAAATCATAGAAATATATTGTATCTTGAGACGGCATTCAAATGTTTACCACCTCTCAGTCTAAAAATAATAACTGCAACAATTGCTTTGCAATTCTTTATTCTTCAAAAGCAATATAAATGACATGTATTACCCCTTCGCTTAATCTTAATACATGTTTCCTTATCATACTGTATTGCACAATCTTTTAACATTAACTTCTTAATCAAAACCGCAATGAACATTATATATATATGTTTTTCAACAGATTAGTTCGTTTTCCATTGAAAATATTTAATTTTATTATACAATAATACTCTTATTAATCAGGATGTTTCAAAATTGCCTAACATTGCTGCATTTTTGTTGTTTATAAATCAATACAACTTGTGTTTCCCTTTTATTATGTTTTCCGTTTCAATATATGCAATATATTTTGCACTTCAACTCTTCGTTTTTACTCCTCAAAATCGTGAGTTTGAATCCTTAACAAGGAATATTTTAATAATACTTTATTTTGGAATAACTTAAATCCAGTCATTATTTTAAAATCTTCATTTTGATGTCAAACGACGCGAGCTGATCACATATTTCCCAGAAAAATTGATAAGCAAGTAGATCTAACGTAAGCTCAATCCGAAACAGCACAAACGTCTTCATATTGATGTCCAGGCCTGGAGCATTGAATATTTTCTCAACTTCCCGTCTGGCAGTAGAACGAAATTCTGACATCTGGTTCCATTAGCTATAGTGAGCAAACTTAACTAGATTAAAATTTAACAAGTTATATATTCTTTTTAAAATGAAATTACATAATCTTGCTTAGAAATATAAATCTTTAAAATACTTCTTCATTTTTTTATAAAAATTGACAATTACAGCCACATCGACTATGTACAATCATGTATTAAGAAAGCCTAAAAGTATATCTATAAACTTATATTTGTTTTCTTGAATTTATTTCTGGTTTTATAGATCTGAACTGTTTCAAGGAAGAACTACAATTACGAAATGTTAAGTATTTTCTATGCATCGCATTAAAGAATACTTGTCAAAAACATTTTAGTACTTCAAGAAGTAAATACTGAATTCTGCTTTGAATTCTCAAATAAAATGGAGGGAAAATATCTCATTGTACCATTTCAAAGAAACTTCGTTTCGAAATAAAATTCGCCGTGGTTAAACACAGGCTATATAATTAATAATATTTTGGAATTATTTCTGAATAACAGCAAAAAATTTAACACCAAAAGAAGAAAAAAATATTTATCTCATTTATTATTGACTTTAATATTTTGTAGTAGAGAAAGATTATTCATTTGTGAATTTAATTGCCAACTTATTTAGTCACTTTTGTGAATAATTTATTTTTTCCGAAAAAAATTTAACGCTTTTGTATATAATTTAATTTTTCTACAAATAAAAACTGAATTTATAGAAATTAGAAATTCGATTTTTAATTTCCAAAATTCCTAAATAGCAAATCAAGGTAAATTAAATTTATTTCATATTCCCTAAATACTCCTTTTTTTATTGTTCACATATTCAAGAAATGTAAATAATTGATTGAAATAATAACAATAAAAATAAATAAATTATTTGTTGAAATAAAAATTAATAAACAATTTATTCAATAAAAAATTAATAAATATTTGATAGTTTCATCTCTGATAAAGATAAAAATATATTTTTGATTAAATAACTAATGTATGGTTTAATTACTACCTTTTTACGAATTTTTTTATTATATATATAACCAATCAAAGTAAGAAATATTTTGAAAACGAAACGAAATAGTTTCGGAATCGCAACTAGAAATTATTTCTTATTCAAACTATAACCAAAAAAGGAACAGGAAAAAAAATCATAGTATATAGAGAGCGCAAATGCAGCTATATCTAAAACACAGATGAATTGAAACAAAAGTAATAAAAATCAAGTTAATAGGAAATTCAAATTAAACCAAATAAAAAAAGAATCCGGCCTGAAGACGTTTTCGAGGGTCACCCTCAGGCAGGGATTAAAAAAAATGGGATTTTTTCTGTGAAGAAATGCAGACTAAAAAATCAAATAATGATTCCTCGTGACCCGAAAATCCCCTGAAATTAGGTCCAAGAGATATACCATTTTAACAGAAAGGATAATACAAAACAACTAATTAGAAGAATACATCCACTAATAAGCAAAAATACAATAACAAAAATAACAATAAAACAAAAATACCATATAATAACACTAAATGAAATAAGTAATGAAAGACAAAAAGGAA
>JAPMOR010091415.1:0-17192 GCA_026543865.1 Argiope aurantia | reverse complement strand
TAAGACCACAATTTTGAAATTTTTCATATTCTATGCATTTTAAATGAAATGTTGCATTCTTTTCAATAATTGAAAAAATTTTAGCGAATGAATAACTAGCATAAAGATCCGCAATTGTAGATAGAATACACCTGAATTTTTTTTTTTACTGATTTTATTCTACATTTAATAAATTTCTTAGTTTACTAATCCATAGTTTATTTAAACCATAATAAAAATAATAAATAATAATTTAAATCTACGGAATATACATTATTTTAACATTATTGATATTTTTTCACTGTTTGAGGAATCAGAAAATTTGGCATTTGAGTTTAAATTCCATTCTCCTGTAGATTTATGAGCAAATTCGAACGTCTGTCACTGGAAAAAGGAGAAAAAAAAAACCATTGTTATAATAAATTTTCTATTTATCACTTTGGAAATTCCACTTAATGCTTTTTTCCCCTCCACACTAGAAAATTCCATTTCAAAACAAGCTACAGAAACCACAAAAGACGTTGTCCATCCTGCAGCTAACGACAGAGAGATTTTCTTGGAATAAAATCTGCAATAATATTTCCCTCGCAATTGTTTACTTCAAAAATCTATGAATAGTTTCTTCTCTAGTAAGCTGCAAAATAAAAAGAAATTATTTGAAAGACACATTTTTATAATTCACAGTAAAATCAATTCAATACCCGATGAAATAAGCTGGAAAAAAAAAACTGTGTAACCGAGCACCTCTAATAAACTTTTCAACAGCCAATCATTGCCCTTTAAATAGTCTTTTTCACAGTTATTTCCATTTCCATTAGATGCAGCTTACTCTCTTGAACCTGAAATTCATAAAATGCTAATTAGTCTCGAATTGCTTATAAATATTTTTTTGAAATATCTGAAATAAAGAAAAACATATTGTTACGAAATTTTCACCGGGGTTCGTTTGGATAGTGGAAGTTATATGGTGTGGAGAACGCCCAATAATCAGACAGAAGTAGAATAAAAACAACGACGTTTATTTACACGAAGACACACAGGACAGCACAAAAGCGTCAACTATATACAGCACAGAAGACGATTATCTTCACCCGAGACGTGTAGCATACAACAGCATACACAGCAGTGTACAACCAGAATCTACTGCAGACAGTAGCGCACAGCTCAGTTCAGCACTAGCTTGCCTCAGTCGCTTCCGACTACTCCGTCTTCTACTTCTCCGACTCTGACTCGTATTACTGACTTGACTCCTCTGGCAGCTGCAGCCCCCTTTTATAGGTCTCAGGAGGCGGGGCTAGAAGCCTCTCAACCAATCAGGAACGTTCGAGGCGTATCTCGGTTCCTACTGGACGGATCGGGAAAATTCTCGAAGTTTCGGGTATAATCTATTTTGGAGCCAAAGTCGCCAAATTGGTCGCCAAGTCGCCAAATGGTCGCCAAGTTTGTCGCCAAGCTCTGGGACCCCCGACACGACGCCCAGACTCTGTCCCATAGAGGTGACTGTAAAACATTCTTTCCAATGATGGAACCAACTATGCTGGGAAGCAGCATTAGGGATTCGTAACAATATGCACCAATATTTTCAACATAAAGAAAAGGAATATCCAAAAATAATTATATCAGCATTTTTTGGAAAATATTTCAACTGCAGAACGAACCTAAATGGTTACGTAGAAGGGTTGAAATTTCAAAAGAAATTCAATTTTATAAATTTTAATTTCAAAAAGCTGCATTTTGATGAAATCCCTTCTGAACGATTTGTGGTCTTTCAAATTGTAATTTCTTTTTTTAAACACATCAGAAAGCCCCCTACCAAAATGTCCTGAATATAATATTGCAGTGAAAGATACTCATATTAAAATTCCATTGAATAATAAAGTACAAGAAAAAAAGGTGACCTAAACACTCTGTTTTGCAGGAGAGACATCTAACGTCGGACTGCTGAAGTGATGATGAAAATTTTTTAAGAATCATTTTTAAGATTCATCTTATTTCTTTATTGGTGAGTATTTGTTGAAAATTGATAACAAAAATTGCTAAAAAATTGAAATGCTCCTTCCTCGCTTTTCATTTACTTAAACTTTTGCTTATGTAGATAATCAGTATGCAAAAATAAATTTTCATGGGTATACAAACAAATGTTCTTGAATTGATCTTCATAAAAAATTCCCTTGAAGTAAGCAAAATATATTTTTTTTTATCTGACGGTGTCCGTATGCAGTATTTTCAGCAAAATCTTCGAAAATTAATTTTTGGAGAAATTACTTTTTTATTATAAGTTATCTTTAAATTAAAAATTATCTGTTGAACGTTGCCAGTCTGATAATCGTATTACTTTTCTAATTTTCACTATATTTAAAAAAAGCTATATTTTTAATAATATATGCAATAATCCGCATAAATAAATGAAAATTTTTCACGATATTGAGAGTCAACACGCATCTGTATAATTCCAACAAATAAATATCGTTTGATATGTGTTCTAATCATATAGCAACCAATAGGTGGGCAGGTAAATAATAAGAGCTTCAAAATTCAATGAAATAATTTTTTTATAATACACTTTCATTATTGAACTCTAAAGTAGAATTTTTCATTTTAATTATTTTCTTTTTTGCCTGAAATTTATTATTCAATATTGGGCAATCTCATTGCATATGTATATGTATGTATATTTAAGATAGGTATATAATATTAGTTGGGTAAATGCTTTTAAAATGGCATTGAAAATCATCTTTTATGCTAGTCTAGTCATAAAAATGCAGCTGAAAAAATTATGATTGAAATATTTATGGAATGTCTTTCTTTCGGCACAGAATATCCCCGCACTTGGAATTTGTAGGATTCCCTGTCGGTTGAAAGGATATACGTGGGATTATGGAACGTCTCGATACTATTAATAAAACTTGATAAAATATTCGCGACACACTATTATTTTAAACAATACTATTAATAAAACTTGATAAAATGTTCGCGACACACTATTATTTTAAACAAAAAAGTAATAAAAGTTTTATTCATCATCGAGCACAATTGACCGTGTTATGAATAATGAACTTCTCGTCTTCAATACTATGTTTGATCGCAGAAGAATGGAGTTTTTTATTAAAAGCGTCAGAATACCAAGAATAAATTACTAAAAATAACTAATAGGATTGAGAGATATTGACTAATAATTGATAACACAGTTTTTCAGCAATATATTTATTGAATGAAATACCATAGTACATATATCAATATATATATAGATAATTAGATTCATTAACCTGGTTGGAAGTAGGATAATGATCAGCTAGACTTTGCTGAAATATACAATTTTTAAGAAATACTAATAAAAAAATTGGCTCTTTTTTAATCTAGTTACCATTGTTTTTAAGATGAAGGAATTGAGAAATCTCTCTTAATTTTTCCAACTTTATACAAGTTTTCATAAGATTGAATATCTAATATAATGCTTAAGATTCTTTGACAACTGCATTAAAAACATTCACAACAGCGAGGCTTTCTTTGTGGTGCGTAATAAATAATTAAAATAGTAAACAGAAAATAATGTTACTTTACAAAAAAAAAAACAAAAAAAAAACCCGATTTTTTTTAAACTTTGAAGCACGATTAAAAAGAAAACTTTAAAAAGGGAAAAAAATATTCCTCAATAATAATTTTTAACTTCATTTCAAGAAATTGTTTTAGGCCTTATAATAAGTAAAGCTTCAAATTAATATCTTATATAGTCTCTATAAATAAAGCTTCGAATTTTCTTATATATCACAAGTTATAGCAATTTACCAGTTTTCCTCTGATTTATTTTTTATTTCCTGCTATTTTATGATTCATTAAAATGTTACAATTGGCATCATTCAGCGAGGTTTTAAGTTCCAAAGACTAGTGAGAAAAGAAGCTCGCCAAATTTTACTAAGATGAGAAAAGTACGCGCCAGTTATCTTACTAGGAATACCAATTTGAACTTATTTGTTGCAATCTTCTAAAGATCAAAATTAGCTGAGAAATCGGAAATTAAGTTTTAAATTCATAAAAAAAATTATATTCAAGAATACACCGAGAGGGTTAAAAAGATATCAGAAAATAAAAATCTTTACATGGTTACGTTTCACGTTAGTAAAACTATAAAGATATCATTTGCTTTCATTTGGAACCATGACACTACGAACAATCTGAGTAAATAAAACACTTCTGTCCTACAAAAAGATAATTTGATAAACAAATAAATAACAGTCATAATCATGATTGCACTGGAAACTAAACCGCATGCATGTATGAAAGAGAATGTCCTGAATTTCAAGGTGAAACAAATGTTTCGATAATATAAAAATAAAAAAGCACGTCAACGCAAGCATTTGTAGATATCAAACAAGTGTCATACATGATTGCTTACTTGATTACTTCCTCGTTTTAGATTTTTACATATGATAGCTAACAGTAAACATAATAATTTTGACATTTAGTATTTATTTTCTTGTATACGAAACATAGAGAAAGTATTGTAATGGATACACAGACTCAAAAATTCCAAACTCGGATCTCCCTGTTTTAGACCTCTCTGAGTTTGAAAAACACATGTTTGGAAAATGTCTGTCTGTCCGGGACCAAATTCAAAAAAAAAAAATCCTTTGAGCTAGAGAGATGAAATTTGGTATATTGTATTTATAACAAAGTTTTAGATAACCGTCAAATTTTGAGCAAATACCGCTTAGAAGGAGTCTATCTGTCCTCCACTTAGAAGGAGTCTATCTGTTTAAATATAAATTAACACAACTACAAAGCGAAGAGAATAAGATGGATAAAATTAGGTGCACAGATTCAACATCTATAATCCTCCCGCTGGTGTGGTGTGGTGTGGAGAGGGGGGTGCCAGCTCAGGTGTCGTCCTCGTCATCTGACCGCGGTTCAATATTACGAGGTCCGTCCCAAAATAGTCCTAGTGTTGCTTCAAATGGGACGTTAATATAACTAAACTAAACTCAACATCTATAATGTAGACATTTTTTTGAGCCAAATCCAATAAGGGGATTGATTGTTTGGTGGTCTTTCAGAAACCATGTACGCGCTATAATTCAAAAATCAATGGCAAAAAAATCAATTTGGCGCGTGATTTTTGGCTACAAGTGCGGCTCTGTTTCAAATTCTTGTTTCAGTCAGTTGGGAAAAAAGATGACTAAAACACAAATTCGATTTTCGGATATTATTAATCGCATATCAGGGATTCCTTACCAAAAAACTCGCCAAGGTTGGCACGAGAGATTGAATAAAAATGCCAAATTCACGTCAAACGTTAACATTTCGCAACTCTTGTTTGGCAATCCATTCAAGATGTTTTCTGGGATAACATTTTTACTGGAAAGGATGCGAGACAGTTTTGGGGAGACCAATCCCGCTGGTTTCAATCGCTGAGAACTTTTTATATAGAATATCTTATTTTAGAGAGATAAACCTTCCCCATTTTTAGGCATCTTTAAAAACGTAAGATAGGAATATGTTATTTGCTGTAGTATCAGAAAACTATACTGGAAAAGGATCTAATCATATACATTGATTACATTCAATAGATTTGTTTAGCACAAACAGAGAAATTCTAAATGGTCGGAGAGATAAATATCTGCACATACAAGATGTGATTTTTTTATCTACCATCTTTCAAAATTTAAGCAGTGGTAGAAGTAAAATTATAGAATGATAAAATCGTACGACCAAAAGTAATGAGAAGTAACGATTGTAAAATTATAATCTTTAAAGCCATTACTTGAGTAAAACTTTTTATTAATAACTGCAGGCAGAGTTCTAATAATATGCTCAGCTACATTATTAGATGTTTAATAGAAGCCGCACGAAGTCCAGAACGCTTTTATTAATTTTTTTTTAAAATCTAAAAGCTTTCAGGCCGGCTTCCTAGCATAGGGGTATCGCGTCTTCCTCGTGATCTGGGCGTCCCGGGTTCGAGCCCCGGTTTGGGCATGGTTGTTCTATCTGTGAGATGTGTGAATGTGCCCTCCTGTAAAAAGGGGTTGTGCGAGCGAATGAGTGATGCGTGAGTAGCTAAGTCGTGCTCTTGGTCCTAGTTGGCGCTACTATAAAAACAAGAGATGCTCCCCCTCAGGCTTAAATCGCCTGTCTCTGAAAGGCGGGACTTGTCCGTGGCAAGTGCCTTAATTACAAACAAACAAACAAACAAAAAATAGCTTCCAATTTCTGGATGCCATTATTTGATTATAGTAAAATTCTTAATAAAACCTCTTTAGTCTAGATTTTTAAAAGAATTATTTATCGGAAATCTTACAGAAATTTTGAAGTATGGGTGATTAATGATCACGTGATTCACGTCAAGTGCGCCTTCCGAATTTGATTTTAAAATGTATTGCGCATTTCTGAAGAAATAGAAGGACACACGTCACAACGCGACGAAACACAGCATACCATTAAATGTTTAGTGACGTGTCATGGCATTTACCCCATATATAAAACATGGCGTGAAAGACTTTGCAGTTTTTTTATGACGAAAATCGTCTTGGAAAAACAATAATTATCTTCAATAAAGGAATAATAACCGTAAATTGAATGCATCCAATAAAAGTCACTATTATATTTAAAAAATAATAAATAAACTTTACAAAATGACATATTTCAGATATTTCCAAAGAATTATTTGGCAATGAAGGATCTAATCTAAGATGTGTAGACGCAATCAATCAAAAAAATCCAGATACTGACAACATTGACACCAAAGATACCATTCAATGATTGTCAGGTTTTACAATAAAAAAATGTTTCTGATTATTTTTCCTTGATGACTTGTTCGAATACTGTTAAGTATGCGCATTTTTCAAACAAAATAAAGAAAACGAAAGAAATATTTTCCTTTTTTGCGCGTTCTTTGTTTGTATGATTTTTAATCAATTTGAAATTAATTATTCTATTTATTTGGGATACAAGGTGGAGAAATTATTTCAGTGTTGTTATTTTCGTCCAAGGTTTTTTTTAATTCTGTTACATGCGTTGCATAAATTTGGTTAATTTGCAATAAATTATTTGATGTATTTAGAGTAAAAGTTGCAGTTAATAATTTCAGTTCTGTATTTTATTTTGCAAATTGAATTTTACATCTAACAAATTTTCTTGAAAAGGAAAACTATGAACATAAAGAAGAAATTATGTCTAATACAATTTTTAATGAATTTCAAAATTTCATTTAATTATCCGAATTTTCGAATATCTTAATCTTCCTTATTCCTGTTTATTTCAAACAATTAGAATTCAGCAATATTTCTAAAACGATTTTAACTTTATCTATCTCAGATTATAAATTCTTTCTTTTTAGCAAAATATATGAACAGGACTTAATATATTTTTAATCCAATCCGCACCTAATTAATATAGGAAATCTTATCTAAAAATGGATCCTGAAATATGCTGATTTTTTTAAATGTTAATTAACCTCATTAATTAATTCAGGGATAGAGAATTAAATATATCAAATAATGTTAGTGTTTTCATCACTGTAAACGGAAGAAAATAAAATAAAATACATGAAAAAAATTTGAAAATGAACAATTTCTGATTTTTTGTGTCATTAAAATTTTTCTGATAGTTTTGTAATAACAAAAGAAAGCTATAGATCAGAGTCATTTCGTTATGCGGACTTAAATATTTCGAACTCAAATTCAAATTATTCCGAGCTTCAGCCTGTACAAAGTGAATTTTGATTCATTAAATTTCGTGGAATGACAATAATTTTCATATCAAAATTAAGATAATAATAAGTTGCATTTGAAGTTGTATTTCATTTTTAGTATACTTTGATTAATTTTTTTGCATTATATCATAAAAATCTCATTATTGAAATGTCGACAGATGTTACGAACAAAAAGAAAAAAGAATAATTGAAATAATTTCCGAATGCAATACAGATAGTTATACTAATATAACAAAGGACTCATGAAATCTAATAAGGTAGATTAATATTAGAACTTGATATTGTTACGAAATTTCTACCGGGGTTCGTTTGGATAGTGGGAGTGATATGGTGTGTGGAACGCTCAATCAGCAGACGGCAGTAGAAAATAAAACAACGACGTTTATTTACACGAAGACACACAGGACAGCACAAAAGCGACAACTATATACAGCACAGAAGACGATTATCTTCACCCGAGACGTGTAGCATACAACAGCACACACAGTAGCATACAATCAGAATCTACTGCAGACAGTAGCGCACAGCTCAGTTCAGCACTAGCTTGACTCCGTCGCTTCCGACTACTCTGTCTTCTACTTCTCCGACTCTGGCTCGGAATACTGACTTGACTCCGTCGATTCCGCTTACTCTTCTTCGACCACTCCGTCCACTCTGACTACTGGCTTGGACTCCGTCTGGCAGCCGCAGCCCCTTTTATAGGTTTCAGGAGACGGGGCTAGAAGCCTCTCAACCAATCAGGAACGTTCGAGGCGTATCTCGGTTCCTACTGGACGGATCGGGAAAATTCTCGAAGTTTCGGGTATTAACTATTTTGGCGCCAAAGTCGCCTAATTCGTCGCCAAGCTCTGGGACCTCCGACACACACCTGGACTCCGTCCCATTCAGATGACTGTAAAGCTTTCTTTCCAATGATGGAACAAACTATGCTGGGAAACCGAATTGCAGGTTTGTAACAATATTTTGATTGTTGTTAAATAATGGTCCTTCGGTATAAGCAAAATAATGTCTTTCTGATAGAAGATCAACATAAAAAAGGAACTTCACTTATTTCTTTAAAAAATATTCCATTTTGTAAAATAATAAATAAATTATATTCTACAAAAAATTTTCTGAAAAATTCTTTTTTTGAATAGGTATATATATATATATTTAATATTTACAAAAGTAGACAAAAAATACAAAGCAAGAATAAGCAACTTTCTTCAACACCTTTAAAACTCGTCTATATTTTCCCTTTTTATTAGCATAATTCTTGAACTTGTTACGGTTCATAATCGAAAGCCAATTTTTGATTACCACAAAAAAGCAATAGCAATGGCTAGAAAGTCATCGAAAATCTGTCATGTGAAGAAAGACTGAAACTAAATTAAATTTTTATCAAGAGTTCGGTAGTACTTTGAACTACATAAAAATACTAACTACTGTAAAAATGCCCAACTCTGCACAGCAATTGTCTTCGAAAAATTTCATGAGGAAAGCTTGACAGGAATTTTATGCGAACGTTTATTTCGAATAAAACGTGGGTAATTTTGATTAAGTTCTACATTTATGAACAACTATGCACCTTTAATGACACGCCTGTAAGTAAGCAACACTTGTTCCGCTCAATTTTATTTGTGTCTCTTTTGTTATTTGATATTTATGACTCGAATTTTTGTTATTCCAAACTGTTATAAATATTTAAGCCTATTATTTTAGGAGTGATGCACCTATTTTGCTAATTATGCATATGCAAGTCTCGAACGGTGTGAAGTTACATGATACAAATGTCCACATCTTCTAACATCTGGTTCCAACCTCAAAATGGTACTGTATATTTTATGTTCAACAGCATGTTGCATATATTAAAATCTGTTGATTAAAAGAATGCAAGAAATGCATTCTTTTAAACATTCAGCTTCCTATTTATATTTCTAATGATATATAATTAGTATTTCCTAATCTATTTTTATCTTATGAAACTTTGTTACAAATCCTACACGAAATTTGATTCCAAAAGATTAACCATAAAATATGCAATTTGAGCATAATATTACCATAAAATACGCAAAATAATAATAATAAGTTCATTTTTTTTGTTTCAACTATGAAAGAGAAACTGCCAATTAAATATTTGCAATATCATGGCAATTCTGCTTATTTCAAATTGAATCTAAGTGTTTTCTATTCCACATTGGAAATTATTATATTATTAATAATTTAGCCAGCATCAGAATTTATAATGCTAATAATGTTTTTACTCTTTGGTTTTGCTAGAGCATCTACAAACTCCGACTTTATCTATATATGAATAAATGTTTTTCGGAGATGGTTTCCAATAGCAAAAGTGCATCTAATTAAAAGTTAATATCAACTTTACCGCAACATTCCAATTTCTATTTAACATCTGTTTTGAAATACCGGATTAGACTGGGCCATATTTCCAAAAGAATTTTCGGTCTTTCCACAGTGGAACTTCATTCCCCATGTCTGACGGGCAGGATTTTCCCCGTGTCCGAAGGTCAAACAGCTATTTATAAAGTATTACAACCAGACTTCGTAATTACTTGTAAATACATATTTGAATCTGATCCGCCGGCTAATTTCTTCAAATGTTATGATGCTTAGCGTTTTAAATTAATCTATTTCATTAACAATTAATCATGTTACTTTTGCGCAGTTGTTTTTTCCCGACAATCAGTGCTCGGTGTCGAAATGACAATTGAGGCGATTTTTGTGTAAAGATTGTCGATATTCGTGGCTAATTAGAAAAGGAAGCGGCTCAGCTCCCGTATACGGCCTCCACCAAATTGGCGAGAAATTTGGCGATAAACGGTAATTTCTGGTTGCCGTCATCGGCTTATGTATTCTTTATGGTAACCTGAAACCTTAGAACATATTCAGTATTTTTATGTGTTTTTATAAGGAGCAGCTCACATATACAGCTATTAATTTTTATAAACTATGCTTTTAAAATGAAAAAAATATCAACGTTTTCATGAGAACATATTCAGCATAAAATTAAGAAATCATTTTTAAAAATCGGAGCAAAAAATAATTTCGCCATCAATATTTAATATTAATTTTGAGCATTTCATTATACTTAAAAGCAGGTGAGCATTTCATCATGCTTCATTATACTTATAATTAAACAAGTCGTTTCATTTGGATCTTTATCATAAATATTTCAATACCTCCCTCCCTGACTTACGCTCGTGTATTTTGTCAGTCCTAGGATTAAGCCTAAACATGGCTTCAAAAATTAGTCAATAATCACAACATTTATCTGAATTATTTAAAGTAAGAAGGGGGGCATCGCCACCCCCTGACTTATAGTCTAGTGCATTTTGTCAGTCTTAGAAATAAGCCTAACGTGGCTTCAAAATTTCGGGTTAAGAATCGCAACATCCTAAACACGCATTATTGGCGACTTCTTGGCGAAAAAATTGGCGCCACTAGGCTGTATACGGGAGCTGCTCCAAGGAAGCAAAGACCACACAATTCCAATTTGTATCATTTTTCGAACTTAGATTCTAGATTTTTTCAAATAAGCACTATAGATTACTTAGCGCATGATCAATGGAATAGCAAGGATAGGTGGCTCACTCCATGATACCATTTCAGAACACGGTACATTTTCCCTCGTGATTAGAAACGCTGAAAATGCACAAACTGATACAAACCAATCGAACATGCGATGCCGCGGTGTCTTTCAGCCACTCGTTATGTAAAATGTCACATTTCAAGAGAGTCACTTTTTTTGCATTTTGGTTCACACCTTTTGCGTTATTGAGGTGCTCATGAAACGAGTTTTGACTGTATATATAGCGACTGAGGTTAAATACCATAAAATATTTAATGCCTTTTTACTCACTTTTTTGCATTTTAGACAATTTGTACGAAAATTCTCATCATTTATAAGTTTTTATTTTCTTAAAAGTAAAAACGTCGAATCAATGATCTTAATTTGGTTTAAAAAAATATTCATAGTACATTTGAAATTCTTATGGATTACCCTTCATTTTTGTATCGAGACATATCTATATATATGACTTAATAAAAAATATAATTCGATGCATAGACGAAAATCAAGCATTGATGTGAAGGGGTTAAACATTATCGCCCAATGCTATCCTTTTAAAATCCCTCCGTCCTATGTAAGTTTGTCATTAGTTTCACGTTTTTTAACTAATAAGATATATCTGTGATATCACAGCCACAAGCCAGAAGAAAGATCGCAAATCATCCAGCATCTCATGACGCATTATCTTATCACGTACTGTGATCACAATGTTTGTTTGTTTATATTAACGTCCCGTTCGTAGCAACACTGGGGCTATTTTGGGACGGACCTCGTCATTTTGAACCACGGTCAGATGACGAGGACGACACCTGACCCCCTTACACGACGGTTCTTCGGTGGAATTGGGTTTCAAACCTGAAACCCTCCGGTTCCTAAGCTGAGACCTTACCACCAGGCCACCGCGGCCTCCGTGGCTGCGTGTGATCACAAGCAGCAGAGGTAAGATACGAAATGCACTTCACATGAACTTAAATGCGCTTGCATTGGATGTGCCATGTGATCGTAAATCGACTTCATTGGTGCTTCGTTTTTCCCGTTTGTCATATCTCTGTCAAGTAACTATTTTTTTATTATTATTATTTTGTTAGCTTTTTTTTCTTATTCTCTCATATATGAAACGTGCAAAGAGATGAAAGATGAATCTCCACGTTTCCACCTTCCTGAGCACAAAACATATTTTTTAAACATATAATGCATCAAAACATCAAAAACTCCTAGGGCCATATAGATATGAATTTAGAAACTTGGTATATGAATTTGGACTAAACTCGTAGATTTTTCTTGAATTTTGAACGAAATCCATTTTAAGGAAGTCAGTCTGGCTAGCTGTTAAAATACAAGTGAAATCAATAAGTTCAAATCGTAAAGAGCTAGATAAATAAAATTTGGTACACAGCTTTCACAATGAAAGCTTATTCTTGTCAAACCTGGAACCAAATTCGTTAAGGAGGGGGTCGTCCGTCGTTGTTTACCTTCGCATATGTGATGCGCATTAACTCAAAAACGCAATGACTTACATTAGAGAAAAGAGCTCATATCATGACTGCAAGTATAGTTCCGAGTCAAATTTGGTTGGAAATAGGTTGGAAAAAAGGCTCCCAAAATTCGCACGATAGATTCATTAAAGCGTTTAGATCCATATCGAAGACCTATATTTCGTAGCTATAGCCTGGTAATGCCATATAATGCATTCGCAGCTGTACCTAAAATCTACAATTCTATGAAAGTTAATGAAAAGAGACCATTTATTCGAGAGTATGCGAAAAGGTTTCGAGGCGACCCTTCCTTCTGATTGAAATGATCCTTTTTCTGTCTAAGAAAACAACTCAATAACGCTTTGAGTTGTCGAACAAACGAAGTCTTTCTGTTGTCCGAATGCAAGTGAACGGTATAACAACAAAACGTAAAAAAAACTAGATGGATGAAATTTGGTATATATATATAAAATTAGCATCTAAAATATAGTTCTGCAACAAATTTGGAACGAAATCCTTCAAAGATTGAGCATTTCCCGTTTCGTACTTTCGCAAGCATATAAACGCGATAGCTCAAAAACGCAATGATCTAAATATATGAAATTTGGCATGTGATATTTGTGACTAAAATGGCTGTCCAAAGTCAAATTTTAATCTGAATCGATCTGGAAAAAATGACCCATTTGGTTTCCTGGTTTTTTTTATATTAACTGCATATTAGAGATTCATCGCCAAATTCGCATTCTGGCCGGCTGTTTTGTGATTACTTGTCAATACATACAGTTAATAATATATTGGTACATTTATTAGAGAATAGGCGAGAAAGTTTTGCGGAGACAGTTCCCGCTATCAGTACGTTTTCATATTCCTGAATGCGTTACATTTCATTGTACGTCCTTGTAATACTTTGAAAAGATGATTCGACGTCATATTTAGAATACACAATTTTATATAAAATAGAGCATAACCATAGAAAACGGTTATAATGATTTGAGATTTGACAAAAATATATTTAAAACGGGGAGCAATATAATCATTCTTCCAAAAGATGACTGACATTCCATTTCATTTACATGGATAAATCCCATAAGGAAATTTTTATTGTTTATTTCCCAATTTAACAGTGTTGACATAACATTTCCCAAGGGATTATATCAAGTCGATCTCCATAGGCTCTCTGGCTGGGTGGTCTTGAAAAACGATTACAAGAGTTGGTTACACATGACTTGTCTTTGTACAAACTGGTATAAATATTTCCCAGAATGATTGAAAAGCTGAACGGCTCTGATACCTTGAGGAGAATATCAAATGAATCTTTGTATGTTAGGTTTTTTTTTCATTAGATTTACCAAGAATACAATGAAATCATCCCGAAATAGGCATTCGTGTTCTTGAATTTTTATTATTATTATTTTGGTTAAATCATCTAAAAATAGCTTTCAACGCTTCCGTTTTTAAAGTGAAATCATTCAGTGTAGCAGATTAGCCTTACTATCATCAAACTGTTGAAGACTGATTTAATATTAAAAAGAAGGCTATTATTACGAAAAACAAGTTCTTATAATCTAGATTTTTATACACAATGCTGATTGTATACCTATTCCGGAGAAAAGGCCTATTCTGTAACTTATTTTACTAAATGCTAAAAAAGGCTTTAGTTAATTAGAGAGTATTTTAATGCCAGTGTTTCTATTTTTAGAGGAACCATTTAGCGTAGTAAATGATTCATCCTTTTTATGACTCATTCTTTATTTCAATACTTCTCACTACTTTTGTAATGATTCTGATCCAATTTTGATTTGATATTGAGCAAAGATTATAAGAATTAAGTTTTTATAAAATTTTTCTAACCGAAATAATTATAATATTCATTTTAAGTGGCAAGTATCCCTAAAATTATTTCAAGAAAAAGTATTCATATTTTTATTAATAGTAAAGGTCAGTGTGTGACCATTTGACAAGAAAAGTTGGCATAAAGGCAAATTGGGAATTTAAAAAAAAAATCTTATTTAATTAAATATATGAAGCGAAACTTCGACATTTTTTAACCATAACCACCCAAACCCCTGGGGAGGCACCTCGAAATGAGGATGAGATGCTTCCGGTTAGGTGGTTGGATCTAGCCACCCTGGAGGGTACACAAAAAGGTGGGGATCTGGCTCCTCCCATCGATAAAGGGACGCATTTCCTTGGGGAAGGGTTGTACCGTGGCCGGTGACGGCCCTTGTTGAGGATGAGTTCCTGCCAGTGTTGCTGTTGCGGCGGTACGATCATTCAGTTTTCGTTATCCGTGTGCCTTCGGGCTGGTCGTAGAGTCAATGATATGACTTACCATAACCCTCATAACTTCTGCAACACATTAATGATTTTTTTCATCATCATACGATTCAAATCATCAAGAGTGGTTTCTAAGAAATTTTTAGCATTCTCTCCAATTAAGATCTTATCCCCCCCCCTCTACCCAGGATAAAATTTTCACCTTTGGACAAAGCTGCGAATGCCTCGCAAGGAATTGTCGAACAATAATTACGAAGTATAGACCTTTGGAGTAAATGTAATATTTTTACTGCATCTCTCTTGCGAACAAGTGTTTTTGGAGCTTTTTTTTTTCTCAACAGATTAAAACCAAAATTTAGCACGCGACTACAACTGTAGTCAAAAGGTAACGTGCCAAATTATTTCAGGAATTTAAGCATTGTGTTAATGTGTTTTTGTGTTTACATGCATCCGAAGATACAGACCGACAGACAGTCAACCTTTCGACAGATTTGATTTAAAATTTGCTAAGAATTAATATTTTATACGGGAGAACTGTGCGCCAAGTTTTATCGATCTAGCCCTTTGCGTTTTGTAGTTATCGAGTTCACTTGTACCCAAATAACAAGAAGACAGACTTCTGTGAATGGATTTCGAGCAAATTGTTACAGAAATCTACAAATTTGGTCATAAGTCCACATAGTAATTTCACCTATCTTGTTCAAAGCATTTTCTGAAAATTACCGTATTCGTGGACAAACACGATGAGAAAGTGAAAGCTATCTTTCAATTTTACGATTGTTTTAATATATACGTTAACATTAATTAGTTTTGGAAAAATAATTTAATCGTATTTTAAAAATATCATTACTGAAGTAAAATTCAAATCATTTTTATTGTTGCTAGAATATTTGAGGTTGGGATTTTTTCCCCCAGTATTGATGATCAAGATAGAAAGATTCGGCTTACTTTTCCAATGTTGAAAAGCTTCACTATAAGGCAAAAAATTTTTTACTTTGTTCTTGCAATCAAAGTTTAGTTTCAGAATTCGGTAATGGTAAAAAAAGAAAAGAAAAGATGTGTGTGCTTTTAATGTGTCCGTGCTTTTAAACCACAAAAACAAATGTGTTCGCTTTAGATTTCATTTTGTAAGACTATAACATTGAAAGAATCGAGCATACGATGATTTTGTGATATTTATCACTTATCGCAATGGGGAATTTTTTTAAATGATCAGTTATATAAAAGGAATTTATTTAATTGCATATTATGGTGAATGCATTTAATTGCAAAAATATAATATAGCATTATATTGTTTTTAAAATAAAGTGCTTATTATCAAACTTTATGTCATATATGATGAAAAATAGATCAGCTATTTTTGTTACTATTTTTAAGCAAATTTTTTAAATACTTTTCTTGAATTTTGAATGTTATTTTTTGTTTTAAATTATTGTCCTTAACGAAATGCTCGCTATTATATTTAAAGAAAACCGCTAAATAAAATATACAATTCTAATATACTGTTTGCTGTATTATTAATTACTAATCACTGATTGGTATACACTTCTAAAAACAATTCTTGTAGAAATATTTTAATGAGCCAGGCATCATCACCTAAACGCAAATGAGTCTTTTGTTGGGGAGTATGATTCTTATCACTCATCAAAAATTATATTCAGAAGCTGATCCTACATTCCGCTGTCTAATTTATCTGATTATAAAGGAAGAAAATGGGATATCAAAAACAAAATTTAATATATTTTTTGTTTAACTGTGCTTATAATTCCTAAAACTGGTAATTATTAATGGAAAAATATGAGAAATAATATAGAGGAAAATTCATTGGAAGATTAAAAGATAATCTTTGTACAAAACTTTTTAAACAATAAGTAATTTAGCACACACTGCGCATAAAAATTTAGTATTGCAAAAAAGAAATAATTTAGAATATGCATAAATATTTAGAACAAATTTCGAAATTTTTGATCATTTTACACAATTATTATATAATTATTATATATCCATATTCAATACTCATTTTCTATATATATATATATATATATATATATATATATATTACACTACGAAGCTTCTAGAAGACTAATAATGGTACATCTCCGATTAATTTTTTCCCCGTGTCATAGTCATAAGATAAGGAGGACGTGTAAATCAATATTCTATTCTGTAAACTTCCACGTCATTTAAATAT
>JAPMOR010091409.1:414587-470114 GCA_026543865.1 Argiope aurantia | reverse complement strand
TCAATAACATTCTTACTTCAATTTGATATTCCATCTGCAAAAATGTTTTTAAATGTTATTATGGAATTCCAAGTCATCCATCAAAATATTCAATCGCATGCTTTTACCAATCATTAACTTGGTAGAAGGATTTTCACTTTCTATTTTTTATTTTGAAACATTTTTTAATTTAAAGTAAATTAATTCAATTGAATTCATGTTTTTCTGTCGTACTATATAAAGAGATGAAATTGCTTTAAAAAAATCATTCCGTATTTGTCATCTAAGGGCTTACAAAGTCATTTAAATTCAAAGTTGAACAAACTGGTCGCCAAAGGCGGTTATTTTCCTATAATGGACTATATATATATAAACTTAAAATCACAGGCAAAAATCTAGGTCCTTCACCAAAAGAAAGGATGAGGACTTTCGCGAATTTCCATTTAAGGCGATCTTCTATTGATCGAGTTGTTTTGGCGCTAATCCTCTGGATGACAGGCACATATATATAAATATATTTATCATAACGCCATTAATGCTGCCATCTATATATTTATGACCTCCTATCCCTCTATGCGTGACCAACCAACCCTCGGAGATGACCTCCTGTCACGTGATCTTAATGATGCTACTGGGAAGGTGTCCTTTCTTCCGCTTTTTCTTGGATTTAACTTTGAGAGAAATGAAAAATGTTAGGTAAGCCGCAAACTGATGCATTTTAGAGTCCGAGTGTGTATTTATTTATTTATTTTTGCCCGTGAGCAATAATCCTATCTCTAGAAGACGGACTCGAAATCGAAATGGCAGAAGAATTTGCAGTGAAGGATAGCTTCTATTAATATTAAGTTGTTTGGATCCTACATGTGCGAATATACTATTTCACGCAAGTGGTCAGATTTTTGGCATATCTTTTATTATAGGAAGGATTTATTTTTCATGCCCGTCTTTATTTGTACTTGCGCATTATCCATGCCGTTGTAAAATCAAATTTTATCCAGTTTGAAGAAAGAAATGGACGGTTCAGGCCACAATAAAGTATTATTACCGATGAAATTCTTAAATGCTTTTATTTAATTTCATTTGTTTTATATTTCAGAAAATGGGATTTTATAATCACCTTTTCTGATATTCTCGGTCCGCGACGGCCGGGTGGTAAGGCCTCGGCTTTGGAAACGGAGGATTTCATTCTCGAGACCCAATTCCACCAATGAACCGTCGTGTAAGCGGGTCTGGTGCACTTCAAATCACCTTTAAATCTTCAAATCACCACCGTTGGTGTCAAACATCCTCCCGCTGGTGTGGTGTAGAGGTTTAGAGAGGGATCTGCCAGTTCAGGTACCGTCCTCGTCTTCTGACCGCGGTTCAAAATTACGCGATCCGTCCCAAAATAGCCCTAACATTGCTTTAAAACGGGACGTTAATGTAACTAAACAATTCTCATGTTTCGAAATGTGTTCTTTTTCGATGACTGAATATCGTAAATGTCGACTAAATATATAAATATTTTCAGAACTTAAGTAATATGTTAATCGCTTTTTATATGATATGTTTTATGAAATTAATTATATAATAGTTTCAGAAAACTAATTTTATATCTATACGCTGGTAGAGAAATTAAAAATATATATATTTCAAAATTCAATATAACAAATTGAAAGCTAAAATAAACAAAACAAAACAAAAATATTTTTTCAAAAATAAGCTGCATTTTTTTAAAACAAATAAAAAAGTTGAAAATTGTTTTTATTAAGGTTATTATATCTCGCATGCCAAAATTAAATCTTATGCAATTTGTCGAAAAAATTTTTATCGTTCATAATCTACTTTTTTTTTTTTTTGAAGCTTGGTTGCGATTGTTTCTTTTTAATTACTTATCATAAATTACTCCACTTTATTTTTTGCAATGTCTGATGACTTCTTTATAAATCATACTTCTTTATAATTAACTTGAGTCAGAAATATTTAAACACTTTTAAAGTTAATTTTTTAACTGTTATTTTCAGAACTAATTAAATGAGATATAACGTATTGTTATGTTATTGAACCAAAACTATATAAAATTAATGGATTCTGATTTAAATTTTTTTTTGGAATTATAACGTTGCAACATTCCAGGTTTGGAATACATTTTTCATCTTATACTGTAGAAACTTATCTATTAAGGTTTCATAGTTGCATCACCGCTTAAAATTATTTTTAAATTTCTTATTTCTGGTTTAAATTTATTTATATTTAATTCATTTGATTTTTGTTGCCTCGCATTCCCACTCGGAGAGCTGGATACCTTTTGTTTATTTTATCAAATTGAGAAATTAATGATTAATAAAAATGAAAAAAAGGGAATAAAAACGTCAAGATAAGAAATGAATCGCAGAATTGTAGATCGCAGCCTTTCGGTGTCAAGTTTTTTTTTTTTACCAAGTAAATTATCTCGGGACTAAAAGCAACGATCTTTCACCCTTTGGATGGTCTAAGGTTGCAATCAGACGAGATTCGGCGTAGTACTTCACTTTTTTATTTATTTTCATTCAAAGTTCACCTTCATTCTCTCAATTTTTGCTGTGCCATAATTGGTTGTTTATGAGTTTCGGTTTTGAATCTTGTTGCCTCGACATAAACACATCTGGTTTATTGAGCGTTCTTTTTTTTTGTTAGTCTTTCTTCTTTGTTATTTAGAGTAGAGTTACGAGTTTCTTTACACCGAAATATATTGTTGTAAAATGTCTTAAATAATTTTAAAAATTCATTGAAAATAGATAAAAAAAATTATTCTGGAGCTGGTATCCTTGAGAAATCTGGTATCATTCAAAAGATAAGGTAATATAAATAAGATAGCCGTTTGATTGTCTGCATTTTAGCATCTTATTCAATATCCACACACCCTTGGCGGATTCTAACGAAATTTGGCACAAAAATTCCTGAGCACATATAAAGATTTATTGCGCTATTAAAAAGTTTCTAAAATTCACTAAAGGGGATGAAATGGAAGAGATGAAAGAATTTTTGCTTTTCGTTGTAAATTTTGAACAAATCATTGTTAAAAAATAATTTTTACACCAACTTAAAATTTAATAATTAACTTTCAAAATCACAAACATTTAATTTTCGTACGATTATTTTCCTAATTTTAATATATTTTTGAAATTGATTTAGAAACGACTTATAGCAATGCCTTTGTTTTTTCGTTGAAATAGTTTGTTTTACTTTTTAATAAAATGTATCACTCAGAGGCTGTTGTCAACACTGAAGTTACTTTGTTCCTACATTTTGACTTTTGCTTTTGTTACATAGTTTTTTTTGGATTGGATTAAATTTGTTAAAAGTTACGTAGTTTGTACTGATATGAGTTTCCTTTTCAAAGATTATCTTTTGAATTTGCTGTAATTTCTTTAACTGTTTGGCCTAATTTATTTCTTATCTTACTAATTCTAAAATTTTAATATTCTAGATATGCCTATTTCAAGTATCCTGAAGGTCTGTGAATATAGATAATAAAATCTACGCTAATACAGCAATATTTCAATAATCCTTATCCATACTAATAATAAAGATGAATGTGAGTGTGTGTGTTTGCCCTTTACGGGTCAAGTCATCAGACTTGCAGCTACCAAATTTGGTACATGTATACCTTGGAGAGTAGAAATGTACACTTTTGATTTTTTTTTTGAAATTTTACTTAAAATTTCAGCTTTAATTTTGATGTTTATCGCGATAACTTCCAAACATGTTATTGCACTAAAATAAATTTTACAGCAAACTAAATTTGAAAAATTTTCTTTTTAATGTTCGAAAATTGATTTATTTGATTTTTTTTGACAATTTTTTAAAGATATTTTTTGCCTGTTTTCCAACAATAGATTACTTAGTTTTAAAATCTTCATTGTTTTATCAATTTTCCTACAGCTTGATATTTTTCCATTGTTGAATGTTAAAGAAAACGATTTCTTTTTAATATACGTGCAATTTAAGAGATGTATAAAAGTATTGGAATATCTCGAAATTTAGAAAATAAATGAACCGGATATTTATTTATTTAGTGACGCCATGTTGTTATTGGACTGATCTTCATTTGAATGGCTCCTTTACACAATAAACGGAGCACATGTAAGAGACCATTAAAATAACACGCCTTTAATAATTTTTGATATATCTGATAATTTTTGCAGAATGTGGATATGAAGTTGTATACAAGATTTCAAGAAAATTAAATATAATGAATTCTTTCCGCGAACTAGCTGATCGCCAAAAGCAAATAGTTTTTAATAAAAAGAAGGATCCACTTTATTGCGACAAAAACTGGGTGAGTTATAAAAAATTGAATATTGCTATCTTAAAAAAACTTGCCATTTCATAAAACTTCATCGATCGTCTCAATGAAGATATACCAATCGAAGCCCAGAGTTTCCCCAAGGCTGATTGCTTTAAGATTACGAAAATATTGATCGCCCTAAAATTGTAATATTCCAAATTTAATAATTCTGTCAGATTTGATTGCAATACAAACGTGGGTTTTTTAAAGCTGAAGTATCAAAAATATTAAAATTTAGATATCATAATCTTTTTGAAGTATACTTATTGACAAAAACAAAATAAAATATTATTATTTGCTTCTTTTAAATCCATTGGAAATTAAAATTAAAAGCTGAATTTTATGACGAATCAGAGAAATTTTTATTAAATTCTTTGAGATATTACATAAATTACGAAAAATATTCTCTAATGTATTAAATATTTTCGAATTAACTGAACATTAATCAGTTTCACTTTAGTTTAAAGTTTAAATTTTCCGGAGCTGACAAAAAAATTACAGATATACATAAATTGGCTGAAGGCTTCTATAATAGTATGTGTTATATGACTAACAAAATATGAAAATTAAAAATATTTTACTGAAGATGATATTGAAATGCCAAGTTACATAAAATATTTAATTGAAAATTTTAGCGCGCATTAATCCGGGAACCAATTAGTCGGCAAAGGCTGTTAATCTATATCTATACTTTTAATAAAGCTCAGTGTGTGTGTGTGTTGGCGCTCTACAGGCCAGGTCATTTGACCTACAGCTACCAAATTTGGTACATGATGTATGTCTTGGAGGTCGGGAATGTGCACCTGGGGTCCGATTTTTGAATTTTAAATTAGAATTTTAATTATTAATTGAAAACTAACTTTCCTGCCAAAAAATCTTCGTTTCCCCACCGCCAAATGAGTAAAGATTCAGTTTTTTTCTCACTCAAATGAGGTTAGGCTTAAAATTTTTCGACCGATTGTTTCAAACGATTCTGTTTTTTTTTTTTTCCTAATGTTTGATGCATTTAAAATTAAACATTGTTAATGAATCGATCTTTCAGATTCATTCGGAAGTACTTTTAAATTAAAATAAAGCAGAATAAAGGAAATTAAATTTTTTTGATGTATATAACGTTACCCCAACTGGCGTAGAAATATTCACGCATTTGCGTTACTGTAACTGGCGATGAAAATTCAAGAATGCACATTGTGTTCTGATTGGTTACAACTATTTTCAACGGATGCGGACTTGCTTTAAATTGTTTTTAGGTAAGTTGTATGCTTCTGTAATTAAATTGTATTTTTGTTAGTTATATACTTTTTGTATATTCTTATAGTTTTAAGTGCATCGTTTTTAAGTAGTTTTTTTTAACCGGTTTTCGACCGATTATTTTAAACGATTTTGTTTATTTTCTTATTGCTTGATGTATTTAAAATTAAACATTGTTAATTAATCGATCTGCTCATGATGAATCTGAGAAAGTTTTGTTGACAAATTCTTGAGATATTACATAAATTAAGAAAGATATTCTTTAGTGCCCATAAAGTTTAAACGCTCAGTGACTCTGTTTTCAGTAATCATATTATAAAAAATTCTTTGTTACATCAAAAAATATTATTATATTAATTGCAGACTAACTATTTCCACTTTAATTTAAAGCATAAATTCTACGGGATCTAAAAGAAAATTAGAGAGATACATATTATTTTATGACTGAAGGCCTTTATAATATTATGAGTGAATTATATGACTATCAAAATTTGAAGCTTTAAAATATTTTGATGAAGAAGCTATTAAAGTAGGAATTACATAAAATATACAATTATTAAAATTGTAACGAGTATCAAGTTTGGCGAACGGCTGGTCGCCAAAGGCAGCTAGTTTATAATAAAGATCATTGTGTGGTATTAGCGATCTACATCCAATCGTTTGACCCACAGTTACCAAACTCGGGACATATATATTAAATTATATATATATATATATATATATATATATATATATACTTTGGAGGAAAAGAATGTGCACTTTATGATATTATTATGTGCACACAATGATTTTTTAATAAATGTAATTAATTAAAAATTAATTGGAGCTTTGCGGCGATAACTTCCGAAAATAAATTTTACACCTTCCTATTATATATATAATATGTCATGATAATAAATAAAAAAAGCAACCTTTAAAAATTTTTCGTTTTATCTTTTATATCATCAGGAGTTATTTCATAGAATAGCCAAACGATTTCGAATTAAACCGAAAACCGTATTATTTTAGATTTCAGGAGATTCAAATAATTCTTGGAATGCTTTTATGGAGGATTGTCTCATAAAAATGGCCGTAATATCAATGAAGATACTATTACATATTACCAGAAAATTTAAATTTTTTATTTTGCACCATACTTATCAAAATGACAAGTACATAAATCGTTAGAAATTTTAGGGTTTATTCCTTCCTTTTATTTTATCGAAATAAGCAAGCTTAATAAATAAAGTGAAGACATAATAACAGCAAGTCGAATAACCTGAATGGCTAATACTCCGGCTCTATTTTGAAATTTATGACAATCCTTACTGTCCCTTATGTGACAAAACAAAAACAAAAAAACATTGATTATATTTTTTTGCATTGTTTGAAATATTCAAACCATGGAAGAAACTTGCAACTAGAACAAGCTTAATTTTAATTGCCAATTAATGGACCAAATTTTCTCTAAAATATTATTTTTAGGTGAGAATCATCTGCAAATTGTTGACAAATACTAACTTGCATTTCTTGACATTAAGGAATGACTTTTTTTTTTGTTGTATAGAGACCCCTGTTAGGAGGTACGTTAAAAAAAGGTCTATTTAGTATCTGAAAAAAAGGACTGCCTTTTTCTTGACATTTCTAGTCTTTTAAAGTATAATTTAATTTCTTAGACGCGTCACTACGTAAACTCCGACTTTTTCCAGTGGCCAGTTATTATATGCAGCCAAATTGTAAAGTGGAAATTTAAATCTTTGCATACTTGTATCAAGCACTGATATTAATTTTTTTTTTATCTAGATAGTTTAGAATAATAGAAAATTGAGGTTTAAATCTTGTATATATGTTGAATGTAAGAAATGGGAGATTTAGAAGAATGCTTTTTTTACATATATATACAGAATTAACAAGAAATGTTACCCACTTCAGAGGGCTCTAAAATGCGTTCTATTGGTCCAAATGAGATAAAAATTTGAAAAACAGTTTATTTAGATGGTGCGCTTCACATTTATTTATTAAAAAATAAAATAGTACAAAAATTCAGCAATAGACGGCGCTATAACACAAATGACATTTATTTGCATATATTGAAAATGTGAAACATAGTCTGCGTTACAGCGCATGCCTATTACCTTTCTTCTTTGGATAAAAAGAAGGCACATTCTGCACGAAATTTTTTCTCTGTTCATCATGCCAACGTTGCAAGAAAAAGTGCTAATGGTGAAATTGTTTACCAGAACCAACAAAAGTCCGTTGCAGCTCTAAAAGAATTTCGTCGTATGAAGCAGAGGCGAAGAGATCCAATACCTCTGCATCATCTTACGCAAGATGATGCGAAAATTTGAAAAAAAAAAAAACTGGGCAAATTGGCATTCTTTTATGTAGAGGACGAAACATAGCGCTCGTTGAATCCAGCTGGCAGTCGCCACATAATAGTATGAGTTTGCCAGTTGTTCACCGTGCTCTGGATATGCTGCATTAAACTGTACGAAAAATTGTACGACAGATTTTGTATTTTTATCCATGCAAATCAAGCACCTGTTGCAAGACGGGACTTAGAGGTCTGTAAAACTTTTGCACTTCAGTTCCTTGCTCCAATGGTGGTTGACACAACTTGGACATGGAACATTCTGTGGGGTGATGAGGCCCTCTTTTGCCTCAATGGGCAAGTTAACACCCACAAAAGTCGAATTTGGGCAGAGGAAAACCCTCACGTTATCCAGGGACAACTCTTACATCCTGAAAAAGTGACAGTATGGTGTGGCTTTACAGCTACCTTTATAATTGGACCGTATTTCTTTGAAGATTTAGCTTCAAATGGAATCCAAGCCTGTAGCGTCACAGGACAACGGTACCATGATATGCTGACGGATTTCGTAATCCCAACTGTTCTACAGCGTCGATGCCTTCAAGACATGATTTTCATTCAGGATGGTGCGCCACCTCATATTGGTCGTCGTATAAAGCGATTGTATAAAGCTATTGTACTAACATACAGCATTTCACAGAAGCACGAGTTATCAGCCGTCATTTCCCAATAGCATGGCCTCCTCGCTCGCCGGACATACCCCTTGCAACTTTTGGTTGTGGGGTTATTTGAAGGACAATATCTACTGTCAAAGGCCATCATTTCTACCAGATCTGAAGGGCAAGATTCGGCGCCATATTCTTAATATTGCGGCAGACTCACCCCGGTCATCTATAGAAATTATGGTTCTCCGATTAGAGCATATTGTTGAAAATGAAGGAGGACATATTGAGCAATTTTATTTAACAATTATAAACCATATTTAATGGTTTTATGTGTATTAAAACGCCACCTAACCACAAATTTTTGTACTAATTTTTTATTTAATAAATGTAAAGCACATCATCTCAAAAATCTGTAGTAAAACTTTTATCTCATTGGATTAATAGAACGCATTTTAGAGCCCTCTGAAATGGAGAACTTTTTCCTTGCTAACTCTTTATATTGTACAAATAGGCGCATACGAAGCTGAGGCTCCATAGGTTAGTATAGTTATTTATTTAACAGTTGATGCTAATGAAAAGAGTTTTCGTGAGATAGCAGGTTTAATTCGGCAGTATAAGGAATTAATAAATTATTATCATGAAAATCAACATATTGCTTTATTTATAAGATATATTTACAAAGAATATTCAGTATTACCTCTAAGAAAATAACAAATACACGAAAAACAAACGTTTAAAATCTTTCTCTTCTGGAATGAATTGACAAACTTCGACAAACGCAAACAACTGAAGCTAACATTGAGCCAACACGCAATATGATATCACGTCTGAAAAAATACCAGCGTCGGCGGTTCTTTTATGTAATGGATCGTCTGTTTCGGAGTTTTTCACATCTTTTAACGGCACGTCTGCGGCATTAGATAAAGGCGAAATCGCACTTTTTTGCCCCAAAAATGGACGTTATTGTTGCGTTTTCCATTTGGGATGACTGACTTTAAAAAAGATAACGGCTCTATGGTACCGTTAAGGTTTTTTGCCTTTGGTCTCTAGGGTATCGTTACATAATACATTTCTGCATTACCGGAGATATTTGTCTTACAAAGAATTCAGATTAAAAGTAGGATACGCTTTATCGATCGAATTTACCAGAAAAAGAAGTGAAATTAATAAATAAAAGTTTTTATTCTTTTTTTTATAAGCGTAAATTTAAATAATTCATAATCAACTCTTCAGTTTAAGTTAATATTTCTTTTAAATCACCATTCTTATTCTGTACAGAGACTATATTCATAATGTATAGTCTATATGACGCCTTAGA
The DNA here is from genome assembly GCA_026543865.1 of Argiope aurantia. Classification (NCBI taxonomy): domain Eukaryota; kingdom Metazoa; phylum Arthropoda; class Arachnida; order Araneae; family Araneidae; genus Argiope; species Argiope aurantia. The sequence goes on along the minus strand of JAPMOR010091409.1, from coordinate 460,302 downwards.
GACAAATAAATTGTTAGTTTGATTCAGTCGAAGCAAATATAGAATTTCTGTAGCAAAATTCAAGCTTTTAAATTACATATAGATAACATTTTAAAATCTTCTATTGAAAATGATTCGGGTGGGCTTGCAGTAGTAAAACTACATACAAATAGATGGATGGATCGAATTGCAGACACCTCTGAGCAGTGAGTTCTGAATCACTTCAATAAAAAAATTATGAAATCGGCTGATAAATGCAAAATGATATACTCTTACTAAAATTGAATATATGTTTTTAAAAGAGACAAATTTTCTATATGTATGGAGTTTTATCATATAGAATACCACATACGGCTGTAAATAAAATGATAAAAACATGAATATGTTTTCCTCTTAATTCTAATATTTTTGAGTTTTTGTGCAAACTTATAACGTAGCACATTGTTTGTAAATCGAATTTTTTTGTTATCAGACAGCTGAAATGGAGTATTCAGGAGACACCATAAAAAGCACTAATCTGTATTGCTTTGGAATAAAGGTAAATTTTAGTTTTTCTTCATGTTTTTCGAACTTGAAGCGCTTCACAAGAACTAAAGATTAAAGACATATTTTTTATTTAATAATCTTCTGTCTATTTAAATTCAAAGATGCAACTTTTGGGCCTAATTAGAACCTGAATTTCGAAGAATCGTTTTTTTTTCGTGACTTTAGTAGATAATGTATTGGCATGTTTTGTTGTAACAGAAAAGTTCAATAGCCTCCACTTCCAGAATGTTTCTGAAGCATTGAAAATTCTATCAATCAAATGTGAAAGATTTAATTCAAATAAAGATAGAAGGGTTTTAGAGGATATTTTTGTTTGTTGAGGAAGCCAATATGAATATTTATAGAAAAAGAAATAGAGGTGCCCATGAGCAAATCTGAATCCCTAGTAATTAACTAATCTTAATAAAAGTCATTGCGGATATGTATGTATGTTTCATGTCTCCTCCTATATATCAGGACAATTTTAACAAATTATGCCATACAAGAGAAAAAATACATCTGATCGAAACATGAAAATTAATTTAATATTAAATTAATTAGAAATAGACTAAAATTTCGTCTCTTTTTCAGCAGTCACTTCAGAGGAAAAAATATTTTCACACTAAAAATTAAAAATTTTACCTTTTCCGAAATTTTATTTCTGAACATTTTTTCCTTCAATCGCAATTAATTTTTTTAACATTCGAACGTCCGTCGGTGTCGATTGGACACCGGAGCCTGTTTAGTTTGTTCTCCTTTCCTCAATTTAGCAGGGAATTTGAAAATTTTTTGTGACTTTTAATCATTTTCCATGGTGATTAACACAGAAAAAGTGTTTTGGTTCTAGGTTAATTAATAGAGATTTTACAACTAAATATATATAGAACGTCCGCTGACGTCGTTTCCACATTGAGACAATTTATCATTATAAATAGATGTCGTAAGTATTAGATACCATTAGTAAACCACATTTGTTTGACCATGAATGCAGTTATTCGGTTCACAACGGAAATGAATAAATTATTCTAAAATTGTTGTGTCTAAGTGTTTCTCTCTCTCTTGCCTGAAAATAGGAAAAATTGAATATCACTATATCCATCGCAAATGAGGTATGTACAAAAAACTATAAATCAAAAAACTTGCATTCTCACAAAAATTACGATTTTGCTTATTATACTGATATTTATGAATATTATTTTTTATTTCATTTTACAAGATTAAGTAATTTGTTTTATTACAGTATTTTGTGATATAAAGGGTCATAATATATGATAATTACATGAAATAATATTATTAAAATTCATAAAACGAAACCCTACTGACCAGTAGTTCTGCAATTATTTAGTTATTACAATTATTTTATACATTTTATATCGCGTTGCGGAACGACACTGGTGGACTTTTAAGGGTAATCGAAATCCCGGACTTTCTAGTGTTAAAAAATTTGACTCTGACTATTTTGAAATAATGAAATTTATAGGTACTCTTTTGCCAAATTGCAATAAGACTTCGGGTTACACTAGCACTAGTTCTTTGAATTGCATACCACTAGTTCTTCGATTTTTGCTTTCATTTTATACACTATAAAATATGACCGCCTAGACGGGCTGTTATTCTGTTAACAAAACTGTAGACATTTTGGTCACAAATTACCTAACGAAAGTTGCAGAAGAAAATATTATGCACAATGGGAGAGTGCCTCAAAATTAAAAATATTATTATTTGCTGTATACTTTAGATGTAAATATAGAGTAACATCGAAAGCTTTGCTTCCTTGAAATCGGATCTTCATGGATGGGCAATCAAATAAAAATTAATTATTAAATTATGTTTGAAACGAATAGTAATCCCCTACTAGAAAGAAATAAAAGATACAGGCTTAGAACAAAAAAGTTGAACTTCCTAAAATAATGAATTCTTCCAAATATAAACTCAGAGAAATGAAATAAGTATGACTAAATGAACATTAAAAACCTGTCCGAAAACCTATATTCCCTGTATTTTTTTCCCTGTACAAGAGTAGGCGTCTCCAATTCATAAAAAAACTTGAAACGAGCATGAAAGTTTAGAATGTCGGTGACTGGAAAAGGGTCATGTGTTTTCAATTACACCATGCAGATTGTATGATGCGAATATGGAGAAAACAGAACGAAGGTTTGGCTCCAATTGCATTGCCTCTACATTTCAAGTTAGAAGAGTCAATATTTTGTTTTGAGATTATTTTCTTGTCACTGTATGAATACTTTGATTACTGTGGATACCTAATGTCTGAGAACCTAAGAATATTTAAGTGTTATCAAAGATCAAATACATCCTGTTTTGTTAATAGTAAACTCAGACTGGGATATTTAGTTTAATTATATTAATGTCCCTTTTAAAGCAACATTAGGACTATTTTGTGTCGTCTCGTACTTTTCAGATGACGAGGAGGACACCTGAGTACCTGAGTTGACATCCCGTCTCTAAATTTCCACACCACACCTGTGAGAGGACGTTTGTCCGGACGGATTTGACGTGCAACAGACCAGTTCACACGGCGGTTCTTTGATGGAATTGGGTCTCGAACCTGAAGCTTTTCGGTTACGAAGCCGAGACGTTACCACCAGGCCACTGCGGCCCGTTGCCTAGGATGGATACTTCAAGCAGGACAAGGCTCTTTGACATAAAGTTGGCATTGTCCGCATATGATTCAAAAAGCATGACAGAGACTTTACTTGGCTTCGTTGGCCTTCACAATCACAGGATCTTAATTCATTTCAGAATCTGTGGGGCACGATAAAATGGAAATCAAGTAGCTGTATCTAGTTCTATCAAATCTTAAAGATTTGGAAAGTGTCGTTCATCAAATAATGTCTCAAACTTTTTATACCATCTACAAACATATATATATATATCACGGGGGCCTAATTTTCATACGAAGAATGAGCGATGCGTCAAAACGTCAGCCTACATCGCGACACAATAGAAGATGAGACCAACATTTTTCTCTTCTGTGATTTTACTATGAGATTTTGATAAGGATTTCTTTGACAAGTGTAGATTTAGGATAGGGAATTTTAGATATCTTTAAAAGAATGTTGTAAACATTAAGGAGTTTTATCCCTTCACTCGGAGGTTGAGAAAACACTGCGACCATCATTTTTTCTAGAGCGCGAGTAGAATTAATGACATAAAAAGTGGGAATTGGATCTGGAAATAAGAGAATATATCAGAAGGAAGTTAATATGTGATAAATTAAGATTAAATTTAGAATGAATTAGTATTTAAATAAGATTAGGAGATATCATTACCCACACATACGTTTTATGTTTTTTCCATGCTAGTCAGACAACTTCCCTTATTTTCCTCTCCTTTACTTTATGGTAAGCAGATATTGAAAAGTTTTCATAATTGGCACTTAGATATTGTTCTGTGTATTAAATTGGGAGCCAAATTATTCTATTTATATTTTTGAAAATTGTATGTTTATTGTATTTTTTATTTATTGCAGTAAATTGCAAGAATAATTAAATTTGAACAGAATATATTTGCAATATAAGCCGGTTTTTTAAATTTTCTTATTGTCAAAAGCAAGATAGTGTGCGGGAAAAAAATATTCATTCAAATAATGTGATCATATATGAATCTAGATCACTCTCTTATATTATCAATTTCTTTTCTAATAGATGCGATGCAATGTACAGATCGCTTGCACAGATTCTTAGAAATTCCGAGTAAAGGAATACAATTCCATTTGCATACTTTGCCGATTTCTTCCTTCCATTTCGAAATCTCCATCTGTTCGCTTTTTATCGAGATTTTTTTTTCCGAATTCTCCAGAGAAAAGACATGGCAAAGCTTACTATCTCATAACGGCGAAGTTTTTCTTCCGATGGAGATAGGGCAAAGATCACTTCTGCATGTTGAGGATTTCATGCGCTTTACTCAGTACGGGCAGAGTGTAAAATGAAAAGGAAAAAAGAGGTTATGATAGGGAGAAAATTCAAGCTGAAAACTTTTTTTGAAGAGTTTTTAACGCTGAAAATAAGACGCTTTTTGCAATACTTGTAAAATAAATGTAAAAACGTTTTTTCCTTTTAGAGTCGATTTTCAATGAGGAAGAAAATAAGATTTTCTTTTTTAGTGTGATATAAACTTTTAGTGTAATATATATTTTATATAATGTTTTGCTATCGATATTGAAACGATTATAATAATGCTGTTATTATTAATTAATTACAAATTGTCTATGGCATGGCCATTGCTGACAATATATTCCAAAATTATTATCTAACAAAAATGGCTTTTGCATTACTTTAAATAATTCCCTTTTTAATTATATCTATTTTTTATTGTTTTCTTCATTTTTAATACATTTTTTTTACTGTAATTTACAATTTTGCACCAATTAATTTTCATTGTGACGGTGAAATTCAAACTCATTCAACAAACTATTCAATCGCGTATTTTTGCCTTTGTTAAAATTAAGAATTAAAATTACTTTCTTTGGATATTGATTCCGAAGCTGTACGGGCAGTGGTGGCTTGATGGTAAAGTCTCGGCTTCGGAACCAGTGGTTTCAGATTCGAGACCTGATTCCGCCGAAGAACCGTTGTGTAAATGGGTCTGGTGCAATCTAAATCCATCAGGCCAAGTGTCCTCTCGCTGGTGTGGTGTGGAAGTTGGGTGTCGGGATGTCTTCTCAGGTGTCGTATTCGTCATCTGATCGTGGTTCATCAAATGACGAGGTCCATCCCAAAATAGACTTAGTATTGCTTTAAAATGGGACGTCGATCTTATCAAATTACAACGAGAAACTTTTTTTTTAAAAAAAATATGCTATTCACATTAATATGTAACAGTCTAAAAAGTCAAGCCGATCACCAAAGGCGGTAAGTTGACGGGGTATTAATTTCAATTAAATTTTTCATGTATGATTTGATGCTTATGATTTCCTCTGCAAAGTATTTTTCAGCATCAAATTAAAATGTACAGTAAGACCATGTTTTTGTAATAGCCTAATTATTGTATAAAAATAATACTTTGGGCCAAACGCCCTCCCACTGGTGTGATGTGGAAGTTTGGAGAGGGGGTTGCCAGCTAAGGTGTCGTATTCGTCATCTGACAGCGATTAAAAATAACGAGGTCCGTCCATTTTCTCATTCCTCTTGTAAACTGTAAAGATAAAAGAACCAAATCTTTTTTCTGCATTTCTCAACAAAGAAAGAAATTTACGCAATTAAATATTTGATGAAACTATGAAATTCAATGAATGAATTCAGTTCGACAATGAAATCTTTTGTTATTCGCATGTATTTTTCAAGGAAAATTTCATGCTTCATACTTCTTTCATTTCCTACAAAAATGTATTGAAATTACATTCATACGTATTCAAATTACATTCTAGGTTTGGTTGAAATAAGAGTTAATTTAACATTTTAATTTAAACTTTTGTCAACGCAATGACAACACGCTGATAAAGTAATTTCCCCCCATCCATGCATAATATGTTCGTTCAGGTAAATATGTATTTTTATTTTGTGCGAAATAAATTGTTGGAAAATATATTTAAAATTTTTCATAAAAATTGATAAAAAAAAACAGAAATTTAATTTATATATTCAGAAAATTAGTATAGTTCAAATGATGACGTTTTGGAGTTTAAGATGATTATAAATGAATTTTGTGCTGAAATATTTTCGAATGATGACTTAGAAAAATTTCAAAATTTTCTTCTTAATTAAAACATGTTTATAGCAATTATTAAATAAAATATATCAATTAAAATTGTAATAAAATCTTCAGAAAAATTATCCAGAATTGCACATTTTTAACTTTCAAACTATATAAAGCTTTGACACACACAAGCGCCCAAGCACGCACACACACTGATTGTGAGTTAGAATAAAGGTAAACATTCTACAATGTTTCATTCCTTTCAAATGACCACAAAAGCAATTCTTGAAGACAGCTGCACTTAAAGCACGGACTCCCATCAAGTGAGATAATATTTCTTGATTTCCTCTCAGTACCTGTTGTTGCTTTGGAAACGAACGGCGAAAGGAGATTCTACGTCAAATAACTCCCAGAAAGTTTCTCGATCATTTAGTTTCTTAGCAGGCATTTTGGGAATGTTCTCATTACGATTTCCCAAGACGGATATTGTTTGAAGGATGCCAAATATTCTTCTTTGGCAGCGAAATATCAATTAGTTAATTAGCTACACTTTTAACACAAGATTAATTGCTTCATTATCTGTGTGATAACGAAATGGCTTATTTACATTAATTATTTAGAATCCGCGTGTTGTTATCTTTTACGTTAATCAAAAATGTAAGCGCATTACGTAATAAATGAAAGAATATCATTTTTTTATTTACTTAAATCCCTTATTCCTTATTAGAATCAACTCGCCTTATATCAGGTTTAAATGATGTTTTAATACCGCTCGTATCTTAAATTTTATGCAACACCCTTATAAGTTCTCTATATAATTAAATGTTAATTAATTATCTTTATCTCTATAATTAAGTATCTCTATAAGGTTTATTTCGATAATGAATTGTCTCTATAAGATTTTAGATATAATTTTATAATTATCACTAAAACTTTTTAAATGAGCTCATTAATAAAATTAGTAATTATCATAAATGTATTCTTTTTTTTTTCAAAATTCGAGTTGTCTGTTGCTGTCTTTGTTTCAGCGTCCGAATTTTCCAACTTCGAACTCCGATTCCCTTTGATATGCAGTAGAAGATTGGAAATATTTAAGCGTTGTCTTCATCATCTGGTTGCAGTTTTTAGAAACAAAACATAGACATTAATTAATTAAATTAAAACTACTTGGTTACTCTCCCTTTCCTATTTGGAAGGTCACATTATTATTTAATATTTTCTTTAACTTTTTTTAAAGAAAATATAAGAAGGAGACAGAAAACAGAAACAGAATTTTTTTTTCATCATTTAAACAAAGATTTGAAAATAGAAAAAAAAATTAATGGCTTTGAAATATTTCATTATTTTTTTCCAAAGATGCAATTTAGTCATCAGTTTTGCATCCATATCCTGGTTTGCTGGAGCTTTGAAAATTTCCACACTTCTTTTTTCGTTGATATTGTACTATTTTGATACTTTCAGAACTTTATTATCAATTAATCGAATAATTTAACTGAATTTCGATTATGATAAGATTGTTCAGAATTAGAACTGAATTTGAAAAACATTTAATTTAAGCTCTCTTAATATAATAGCGAAATGTAAATCAAAGATTGGAAAAGTAGTGAATAATTAAAATAAAAATACTTCCATTTAGAAGAATTCGAATTAAAGAAGGCTTTAACAAGAAATTTTTCGATGTTCATTGTTATTGCTTATTTCAAGACACAGGTTTTGAGAATTTTTAACATTAATATATTATTTCGATTTAAGTAATTTCTTATGTTGCAGACAGTTTATTATAATTAAACTAAACATCCTATCTTTGAATATATTTTGAATATAAATCCTATCTTTGAATATATTTTAAGAAAAATTGCATGTTTCAGTTGGATTTCTCCTAAAATTTTGAAAGAAGATCGGATTTCTATTTCATCATGCAGTTAATTATCATATTTTGAAATCTGTAATAAAGTAGTAATCGTTCTAAATAATTTGATTTTTCGATCGAATGATCTTTGACTATTTGGTGCTCAAAATAAAACTCCGTTTTTTTTTTGTTCATATCCTTACCTGTCAAGTTTCTGTCACCTGTAGATGACTTAATCTACGAAAGATATTTCAGTAAAAAGTTAAAAAAATTCCTAATAATTAATGTTTTAAAGATTAAAAAAAAAATCTTTTTGTAAAAGTGCAAAAAAATTATTTAGAAATGCTTTTTTTTTTTAAAAATACAGCATTAATAAATTTATTAAGAAGTGTTATTTGAAATAATTTTCATTATTGTCTATTTTTTATTTTCATTTTCAATTTCTAATCTCTCCTTCGGGTTGCGGTGGCCTGGTGGTAAGGTCTCGGCTTCGAAACCGACGGGTTTCAGGTATGGGACCCTATTCCATCGAAGAATCGTCATATAAAGGGTTCTGTTGTACGTCAAATCTATCGGGGCCCGTTGGTGTAGTGCGGAAGTTTGGAGAGGAGAGTTCCAGCTCAGGTGTCCTACTCCTCATCTCACTGCGGTTCAAAATTACGAGGTCCGTCCCAAAATAGTTCTGTTGTTGCTTTAAAAACGGGACGTTAATGTACCTAAACTACACTAATACCTACTACTAATAAGAAGAATGTATGTCCTATGTATTGGTCCTCTGTAGGCAAAGACCATTTGACTTACAATTAGAAATGTGGTACAAGTAAACGTGAGTGGGAGCGAATTTTTAAAGTTTTAATTAATGAAAAACTAAGCTCGATTTTAGCTTTTCTCGCAATAATTCCCGGGCATATTATTTCTCAAATCTAATGTTCACACTATTTTAAAAATTTAAAATAAGTAATTTTACGACGCTAATCTAATTGCCATTAATCTTTCCTTGAATTTTGAAAATTAAAACTTTTCTGCCCAACATTTTCAATAATAGGTTTCATCGATGCAGTGAAATTTAAAGAATTTCCATTATCTCATCAAATATATAAGCGCGTGAATTTCTTTCATTGGTAAAAAGAATGGAATAATTGCATTTGCTTATTATTCCATATGCGTAGTTTGCGTAAGGAGTAAAAGTAGTGCGAAAAACAATGTGCTATCGAGAAATAAACCAAACAGCCGAGAAACACAGTAACCACAGATGCCATTGACAGGTTCATGTGCACAATAGGAAGGAAAGGTGTAAGATAACATTAGAGTTGTCAGAATATGGTATTAAACAACGCTAATTTTTCCGCAAATCTACTGATCTCCAAAGGCGGCTAGTTCTGAATATTATGGAATTTTAGAATAAATTTTTCTGGATATTAAAAGATAATGTCAATATATTAGCTTCCCAATTCATTTGAATTAATTAAATATTAATTCAAATTCGAAAATATAACATGATTACAATTAAAGTTATATTTGAAAAGACTTTAAAAAAGAAATACTAGACAGATTCATTTGAAATTTGACATGAATATGTCAATAGAAAGAGGAGAAAATATAACTGCAGAAAAATAAATAGTTCTTAATTTTAGCAGCACTTTATACATCATAAAACGTTTAAGAATTCTAGTAACAGTACTCAATGGTAGCCCATTGCATTAGTAGTAGTTTAAAACTAACTTATTATGATTTCACCATACGGTCAATATGCAAGGCTATAATGGTTTTCTATTGGAAAATATAGGGAATAATATAATGACCCCCAAGTTAGTTCGAATATTGTAACATTCTTGTTGAAAGCCCATACCCCAAGACAAGGCAAAATACCAATCGTCATTTAACAGCATAATGACCACCAAGACTTAATGATCTAAATTCCCGTTTTAGTTGGTGGTACGATCATTCGAAGCATATTTGTGTTCCGAAGTCAGATTTCAAACTTAACAGAATAAAAGACACGCATTTCGGAACACATTCAGAACTTTAGAAAAAGGAGGGTCCACGGTGGCATGCTTGTTAGATCTCGGTTTCGAAACTCGAGGGTTTCAAGTTCGAGACCCGAAGAAACGCCGTGTATGCGGATCTTGTGCACACCAAAACCGTCGGGGTCAAATGCCCTCCTACTGGTGCAGCGTGGAAGCTTGGAGAAGGGATGCCAGCTCAAGTGCCATCCTTGTCATCTGATCGCGGTTTGAAATTACGAGGTCCGTCCCAAAATAACCCTAGTATTGCTTTAAAACGAAACGTCAATGTGATTAAACAAAGACAAATGCATTCCAATGTGTTATGGAACATGTTGTTCCTCTGTTTGAACTTGTGACACAACGGTGGATACAGATTTCTTGGGCAAGTCTCGTAAAAGTTGAAAACCTATTTCATTCTGCTGTTTCAAGAAAAATAAAAACAGGTGTTCTTGCTATTTTGCCGGAGTTTTTTTACTTAAATCATTTAAAAACAAATTGCATTTTTCCTCCCCCATATAATCCCACCTGGTTGTGAAGAACGTGATTTCAACTAAGAATATCACAATAGTCGAATGTTTTGAATACAATTGTTTTATTCATCGAAGTTTTAATGCTTGATCTGAGTAGTCTGCAACCCAAGCGATGATTGTCTTTTTGGATTACAGATGGCACTGAGAACTGAATTCATATAGGCTATATGACATGAACATCACCATACTGGTGGAATTTTGAATTTTTTCTACTCTCATACTTTTCGAACTTTAATATAACTACTTTGCATTAAAATAATATATATCTAGCGGCAACAAACAACTAGACATCATTTCAGAACACTAACAAATCATGAAATGAGTACAATTTCGATTAGAAAATGTCGTCTTCGTTAATATAAAACAAGGAAAATTACTTAAAGACAGATAAAAAAAGAAAAGAAAATGTTCAATGTTTTCCAGGCGGCATCTCTTCTCTGCTGTTTTTTTCTACTTTGGGGAATTACTTAAAAAATTTCCCTGAAGTAGAATGTCGGTAATTTGCGATGTAACAATAAACTTATTTCTTTTTATGAGTGTTTACAAATATAACGCAATTTTAAAATTGGGTGGCAAATTTTCGTAAAATTTAAGTATCCCTGATTTGCCTTCTTATTTTCAATAACGCCATTTGCACGTGCTTAAATGCTGATTCTGTATCGAAAGAGTAATTCCCTTTGTTTCGTTAACTCACAGTTACAGACTATCACTGATATGGAAGACATTATTTTATTATCGTTTTTTGAAACATTAACTGCTTGTGTTTGGGGATAAGATATGCTGATGTAATATGACTAATAATAGATCAGTGGTTATTTATGTCAGTGTAAATTTAAAAAATTAAGTTGGGAAATATTTATGAAAAATTTTATAATGTTTAAACAATTTCGGGTTATGTAAACGTGTTCTTTGAGGAAGGTGAATTTGATACGCTAGCTGCAAAAGATATCTCAAGAAATTCTTCTAAAAGGAAAATCTTTTTAAAAAATATTCACCAAAATACCAGAAATCCATCTCAGTCGAAATTCCTGATAAATTCTGCTTCTTTGCCCATTTCCGAAAGAAGACATCCCTTCGGGTATTCGGTTGCTGCTTCTCCTCACTTTACTTCTTTTGGAGCGAAAAAAAAAAAAAAACAGAATGGAAGTAATATTACTATAATTCTAGAGCATTTTGAGCACTTGAAATGCTGGGGGAAAGATAGAATTTGAGAAATGGAATGTTGCGTAAGGTGTTAAAAGAAGAAGAAATATTTTGTAGAGAATGTGCGAGTCTCGCATCTACAATGGAGGAAGTAATACATAAGATATGATTAAACGTTAACTATTTTATATAATTGCTTCATACGAAATTTGGTATAAAAATACTTTGTGAGCAATGTATCTTTTGGGTAGAATTTTTATAAAAAGACTGCATTTCACTACACGTTTCTTCTAATTATGCTGTGCCGAAAGAAATCGGTGTTAGCCCCCTCCCCTAAAAAAAGAAGGAAAAAAACCCTTTGGATCTTCGGCAAGGTTGAAACACACCCGTATTGAAATTCTTATTTTCAAATAGGCAGCAACAGTTCAGCTGTCATTTTTGTGGCGTGGTGACCCCCCCCCCCCCAAGTAAAATACAAACTTTCGAGCTTCAAAATTTTCAAAAATGTTTAAAGCATGAAAGGTTTCTAAAACGATTTTGTTTTTTAAAAACAATTTTTTTTTATTAGCCTTTTCGACATATTTTATTAATTCACTGAAAAAAAATATTTGTTTAATTATTTTTGACCTTTAATCTATAATCCATATTATAAATATTACTGAATCTTAAACTGAAACTGTCATATAAAATGTCCTTTTATGTTAAAATATGCCAACATAATTTATGCATCACCTTCTATGTTAAAACCATGAATTTTTTAAACTTCTCAAAATCATTAAGATGAGAAATCAAATGACTGGAAGCAAAGACAACATTAGTCCAAATTAAAATTTCTAATACTCACTTTTTGAAAAAAGGTCATTTCGGGTCAACTGTATAGAAGAGATTAATATAAATAATTCGATTCAACTCTACATAGTGTTCATATAGGCTTTAGCTAAATGTGCATTTTAAACCAATGTACTTAGGAGGTCGTATCCTCCTAAGATAACGTCTTATTAATTTTATCCAATCAATAACGTTAGTCAACACTGGTTGTTGTTGCTTAAGGCGCTTGTCATAGATAACCCCGCTGAAGAAGTCAACAATTTTAAGCCGAGTTTTTCTGTCTCTTGTTTCAGTAGCTCCATCTAGGGCCAAGAGTACGTCTTTGCTGCTGATTCGTCAAAGCCCTTTGCATAGAGTGGACTTCATTCATACATTTTTTTGCCTTTTGTACACAGAAGGATGTCAATATCACTAGCTGTTGCATTGAAAATTTTGAAAAACGTGATTTAAATTAAAGAAATATAATTAGTGCATCGATTCCAATTTTCTGTCCGAATAATGCCATTGTCTACCTTGTCTCATCATCTTTCTGACTTTGCACCCGTCCTTGGAAATTGGGTTCAGGGGCATTCATAATAATAAGAATATATATAACTCAAGAAATACCTAACTATCTGCTGAATTAACTTGTTCTGTTTCTTACTGACTGGTTTGAAAAAGGCGTTGAATGATTTTTTTCATTACGCCTGTTGAACGGAACAGTTTACAGATAGTACGCTCCAGAAAACATTATAATCTTAAAAATTGCCCTCTGGGTCTCTGAAAAAAATATGATACAGCTAAAAAATTTCACAATTCACGTCAGAGACGCTAAATTTTTTTTCCTCCTGAGAACAAATTTCGCTTTCCAGAATAAGAATATTCCCTGGGCGAAAATCCGACGAATCCTGTTTCTTTGACAGTTATAACATTTCCGCGAAGAAACACCCTGCCGGGTATTCAGGCCCAGCGTCACTCCTTTTCCTCCAGATCGTGAAAATATGGGAAAGAGGGAGGACAATTTCGAAAGGTTTTGGAACATTTGAATCCGAAAGGCGGAAGTGGAATTTGAGATTTCGTACGACAAGTAAAGTGTTGAGAACGAGAAAATGTTTCAGAGGGAGTATTCGAATTCCACCACTTTTGATTGCAAAGCAATATGGAAAAAGCCGATTCAAAGTAATTTAAAAAAAAAAAAAATATGCGAGACTTTTGATGGAAAAGAGCCTTTCGGGTATAATATATTTAAAATGCAAAATATCCCTTTCACTTTTTTCTTTATCTTGTTGCAGATTCAAAACTGACTACTACTCTGCATGCTTTATGGATTAGAATATTGCACCAACCCCCTGCGGGATTTTATAGACAAAAAAAATCTTAGTATTGTTTTATTGAAGTCATATTACTTTTTATTTTCTCATGTCTTAAGTGCATAAAGTTTTATAATCTTCAAAAGATTCGAAATCGATCTTTTGGATAATTTTCACATTTTAAGCCTCCCTGTTTCAAAAACAAATTTTTTGAAAACTATACCCGCCTGTCTGTAAATATGATGATTCAAAAATATTTTGAGATAGACAGATGGATTTTGGCGCGTAGTTTTACATAGCAAAACTTATTCCACCCTATCTGAGGTCATACGGAGATGGTAACAACAAAACAACCTCACTCTGCCCGAAGACGTAAGACGACCTGTCGACACCCGTAGCCGCCAATAGACTCTTTTACAACAAGACCCTTCAGATGCGTTACCTATGTCCAGATATCGTCTGAAGCACAGCCTAGACCCACCAACACTCTCCTCCAATCACCGATCAGAAGGCACCTGCATATTAGTGTTTATTTTCCAAATATACAATAACACTGCAAAATAAATTACCTTGTTCACGTAGCTGAACAAATAAAAATCACCAGTAAAAAGTAAAACTCACATTTCAGCAAACTCTAAAAAATCACCAAAACAAGGTACTATTAATCCCTGAGTACCACCTTCAACAAACGGAGTAGACATGTCTTCAAAGAAGAGCGAATCAAGGAGATTTTAATCATATCGCCAAGGAAAAAGTTAGCCTAAATGGATGGTCAAGATAATTTGATTTTTAACTAACAGAGATCACAATTTTTCTTACCACGTGAGTCACAGCTCCCACTGGTTTTTTTTGACAGCGACATATTGATGCTTTATCGAAATAACTGGTTTGGTTAATTTTAAATACTTCTTGACATTTAAATATTTGATTTATATAGAAATCGCCATATAAATGATTTTTATGAGTTTTAGGTGCACGATTTTTTTAAAATCCAGAAACTCTTTTTGTCATTCATTCCATCGTGTTTGCCAAGACTTCATCACTAACCTCTCCAACCCTATTATAGGGACACGATGGACTGGTGATAAGGCCTTGGCGTCGGAACCGGAGGGTTTCAGGTTTGAAACACGATTCCATTGAATAACCATCGTGTAAGCAGATTTGGTGCACGTTAAATCCGTTGGGAGCCAAGCATCCTCCCTCTAGTGTGGTGTGGAAACTTAGTGAGTGGGGTGACAGCTCAGATGTCGGGCTCGTCATCTGACCGCGTCTCAAAATTGCGAGGCCCGTCCCAAAATAGCCCTAGTGTTGCTTTAAAACAAGACGTTCATATAACTAAACTAAACCAAACCAACCGTGCTCTAATTTGTATTTTTGTCTCTTTAGATTGAAAGTCAATATACTCTTTTAATGTTATCTCCTTTAGTAATCAGCCCTTTAGTCCCATAAAATAACTCTTTGTGGTTTTAGTTACATAAAGTATATTTTAACCCAGTTATTTCGTACATTTTCTTTGATTTTATAAATGGATTCTTTATCCACCTCAATCGAATCCAATGTTATCAAGCCATTAATGGAATATTTACTCTAAATGAATATAATCGTTCAATTTTGATTTTATTCTGGCGCAATACAAGGGCACAGACAATTTTAGCTTCAATTTTTGAACCATCTATGAATATCCTCTTGATTTCCAAGTTATAGTCATAATATTTTTGACTTATTTTTGTGGCCTCCTCTCCTTTATTCAAATTGGAAATCAAAAATTTTTTTCCTCATCTTTTGAACGTTCTTGCTGATATTGTATTATTTGTCCCGATGTTTTATTTTCAAATTTAATGGGGATAATAACATGTGTAATGCCTAATTAGACAGAATTCTATATTCCTTCGTGTTCGAGAGGATTGGCTGGCGTAGAATCTTTAAAAATTTATTATTTATCTTTACCAAGTCTCTATACCAAATCTCATTACTATGAATCACTATTTTTTCAATAACACCTTGATATATTTCTTTAACAAGAAGCCTAAGCCGAAATTTCTCTGCGGATTTTTCGTATCTTTTCATGGAATGTTATAACTTTTCCCCGTAATTCGTTCGAATATGTCATAAATATCAATCTCACATTAAATTTTACGAACTATAAATGAAGGATTCTTAATTTTTAATGTGATAGATTATACGACTATATATATATATAATATAATTATACATGTTTCTTTTGTCAGTTGCTTTCATACAAAAACTGTTTCACTCACAAATATAATTAAAAAACGACTCTTTTACCAATTGGGACATTTTTACAATCAATAGTCATGTGAAATTTATAATCGAACTTTAACGATCGAAATACCTCAGAAAAGTGAGATTTAGTTTTTGTTTTTGTTTTAATAGAAATTAAAATCATATATATATATATATATATATATATATATATATATATATAAAATACTTTTCGTATTAAAGAAGAAACAGTCGTTTATGGCAAGCATTGAAATTGCGAATTTAAAATTCTGAAAAGCAGGAATCATCTTTCCTAAGCGTGGGGATTTTAAAAAAGAAAACTTTTTATTTATCTTCATTCCGTTTCCATTCTTTTATTTTAATACCCTCCGTTTCCCTCTTTATCAGAATGCACTGCAAGCAGTAGGATTTTACCCAATTTCTGCAACTGGAAAAGAATGTCGCCGAAGCAAGATGGTGGCACCTTTTACCATAAGAAGCTGCAAACCCAGAACAAAATGTTTCTCTCGCATTCAGAAGGAGAAATCTCAAAAACATGCAAATGAATTTGCATTCCTCTCCTCGAGTTTTCCGAGAATCTGTGTAATGGTTTTTTTTTCAGGTCATCTGTTGCGAACGAAATTGATAAAGGAATCGGGCATGGAATGCGGAATATCTTTCGAGCTCCATTATCTAAATGAATAGATTTTTGCAATGTCTTGCTGATTTCTTTATTTTTTCAATAAAGATCCACCTTCAATGAAATGTTTTGTTGGATTTAATTCTTCTTCATTTCGTCTCATATTTTCAAGGGCAAAAAAGACTTCTGCAACATTTAATTGTTAAATCCATTGGAGCCAAACGTCCTTCCGTTGGTGTGGTGTGCAAGTTTGGACAGGCATCTGAAAGTTCAAAATTCCGAGGTTCATCCCAAAACAGCCCTAATGGTGCTTGAAAAACATTAATATAACTTATCATCAGAATGGTAAGGTAGGAGATAAAATTCTTGAAGTGATGCATCAAAGGCCTGTTTGTTTATAAGATCATGAACACGATAAATCAAAAACTCAAAACGCTAGATAAATGAAATTTGTCACGGGATTTTGAGATCACAACTATAACTTTGTAAAAAAATTTGCTTCTTGATATTAAAATAAAAAAGTCCGAATTCTATACACGATTCCAATCATGTTGCTACCGCCAGATGCTAAGTCTGGGAGAGCACATTTGATCCGGTTAGAAAAACTTCTATAAGAACTCTACAAGTATTGTAGTACACATAACTTGCAATAAATCTGGTTCAAAGGATGCTTTAAAATAATGCTGCATTTCAGAATTTTCATTCAATACCCTTAGAATGAGTTGTGAATTTCAAGTTTAGATTATAACGTCTTTATTAATTAGTTTAGTTATATTAACGTCCCGTTTCAAAGAAAAACTAGGGATATTTTCGGACGGACCTCATCATTTTGAACTACCGTCACCAGACCTGGCACCGCCCTCTCCAAACTTCCACACTAGTGGGAGGGCGTTTAGCCCCAATTGATTTAACGTACACCAGCCCCGCTTACACGACGGTTCATCGGTGGAATTGGGTCTCAAACATGAAATCCTACGGTTCCGAAACTGAGATCTGAATTCAGATGTACCTTTGCCAAATCATTTTGATTAGTCACTCAGCTAATTCGTTACAATTTTAATCCAAGAATAAGGGAGCTTAATCCTCCTTTAATCACAATACTGAATAGAGTGTATAATTTTTTCTGAGGAATAATTTGCGAAATTCATAAATTTCAGTTGAAATTGAGCATGAAGGTCACATTTTCTCATTAAGAATTTACGTTCATCGTTACCTAAGATGATGCATATTTGGAAAGAATTTTTAAAATTGGAGAAGTTTTGTAGACTTATTAATGTAATCTGAAGTTTTAATAGTAGTGAGGTTGATTTAGTGCAAAATATGTGCGAAAAACACGTTTTGCTGCAATTCCATTTCAACTAACATTCGTTTCTTTAAATCTTTTTAAAAGAATAAATCTCTCAAATAATGAAAAAATATTCTTTATAATTTGCCCTTTTTTAATTTAAGAATTTATAATTTTTGAATATAAGAATAAGTAAACATTTTTTTCTCAAACTTGTCATATTTATAAAAGAAATTTATTCAAACTATTTTACTGTTTTATGTTAGAGCGTTGCTTATATTTCTTGCGTTGATGCAGATATGAAACACGAAAGATTAACACTTAATTAGCTATTTACGATTGAGTTAATAGCAGAACACTTTTGGAAACATTTCAGTTATGTCCAATTGGGCAGAATTAAATTGCATTCTCGAAAACTAATTCATGCAATTTTTCCCAAATATTTTTTTACACTTTTAAAAATGAAACAAAAAATCCATTGGCATCTTTTTTTAACGTTTTGTTGCAAAAATCACTGAAAGCTATGAAGGCAAACTCTATTACTAAAAAAAAAAAAAAAAAAAAAAAAAAAAACTTAAAAAAGCAACAGAGCGAAATATAATAAATGGAGCTTTGTGTCTATGGATTCACATCCATTTTTTGAGAATTGGTGTTGACATTTGTCGGCCCTTTGCTACTTCGGAATTCTTAAAAAGGAGCGCCCCTCGAAATCGTTTGTCTTTTCTGACGGGAAAATCTTTCTTGCAGACATAGATGAGATCTAGGCAGACGATCTTCTCACACAGATATTGATCATGACAGCCTTAGGAAAAGCTCAATATTTATCATGCGAGAAAAAAAAATGAATACGCTATTCTTCATTCTCTTTTATTTTTCCTGTTTCATTCTAAGGGAACATTTTGGTAAATAATAAATATTCAATGTTAATTTTAATCGGAATTATTCTAAGATTTATTCTCAAAATAGAGAATAGATTATTTTTCTTTTAGTTGACGCTGGTCAAGACATTTGTACGATCTATTATCGAAATGCCCAATCTCGAATTTTTCAATTTTTTTCATTCAATTTTTTTCGGAATGCCCAGAACAAAGAAACAAAATCCTTCTAAAAAAAGATTTTTAAGTCACCATTAAAGAAAATGTAGCGCAAAACGATGGTAAAATTTTAAGTATGAGGATTACACAGGGGACATTAACTTTTGTAATTTGTGTTTTATTAGAAAGGAAAAATTCCTAAGGATAGATAAATCGAGTACTAAGTGAATTCAGATTCCGAATCCAAATTTAATCTTACGTGTCCTTTTTGGAAAACTATGTGAAGTCTATTATGGTAGGATCCTTTACATAGCAAATTTAAAGGTAAACACATCAAAATATAAGAGGAATATTTTTGTTTAATGATCCCCTGCAGTACAGAATGTTGCAAGAAGTAGTCCTTAAGAGTCCGTCACATGTTTAGCTTTCTTTTGACTTTAAGAAATGCTTAGAATCATTCCTCTCTTTTAATAAATGGAAGTGGAATTCATTTGAAAATATCGCTGTAAAATGATTAAATTAATACAATACAATAAAAGTAATTGCAGTAATTATCAATTAAATCTCTTTTTACTTAAAAATGGAAGCATTTAATTACTAATTATGATGAATTAATAAACTTCAAACAACTATAATATAATAGTTAAATGAATAATTAACATTTTAATGTATTAAGATATTAATATATGTATAATTATTTATTTAGGGTGCTTCATAAATTGTTGCAACTTCAAAAATTAATAATATGAGAGCTCTATCTTTCGATTATGTTTTAATACATGCAAGAAATTCAATATATTTCTGATCATAAAATGCTAACTAAAATTTTCCCAAAACAATTTTTGGTTTATTATGAATTTTTGAAGTGCGCATGAATTTGAATACCTGTACTTCATTTAAGAATGATATGATGCTTCTATTTACACGTTTTATGATTTTTTAATTCATAAAATTTTAATTTTTTTTCAAGCGAATTTATTTGGTATTAAAGCTATTAAAAATTTTAACTCTCATTCCCCGTCAACTCAGTTTCCTTGCATATCTACTTATTTGCCTGGTCGGAAATATCCCATTGTACAGCTGTTGGGAAAAAATTGCCATGTTTTATCTTCATAAAAAATATTTAATTTCATAAAAACATAGTTTTCATAAAATTTGTCCACATTTTTTTATTTCATATTACATTTATTTAAGCATTATTACATTTATTTCATATTACATTTATTAAGCTAGCCTGATACTTGATTCTAAATTACAAGTTGGTACACCGCGAGATGACGATGTGTGGACATCTTTAATCTGCAAACTTTGATACCCACCATCTTTCAAGTAATTTGTCTTCAACTCGATTTTTATTCTGAATTCGAATATTTGTATGAATTAATCGATAACAGATCCATATTCAGATCATCGATTCAAATTGTAAAATTCTACTCTCTGAATTAAGACAATGGTATTGAATTATCATTTAAAATTAATTTGATTCCTTTGAATTTCATTTAGGTCATTTGTTTGCCTATTTCCTGAATGAATTTATTTTATGTTTTTGACATTATTCTATGACAAATACGTTGTCACAATAATGTTCTCAAACAAACAATTTCTATTACAGATCTGGCGCTTATTGACTAATTTCTTGAGGTGCCACTTTTAAATCTGCTCTCAGAATAAATCGGTACAGTGAATGAGTAAACAAACGAGATTATTGGTCATCTACAATTATTGGTCATGTACAAACGAGATTTTTGGTCAACATTATTTCCTCCAAACCCTCCCTAATATCACCAAATAGTAGATTCCTTAATGTGCTTCGATTTTCATTATTATTTTACATTCCATGAAACCTTAATGTTGAAACCTCATAAGATTGCATTTCATGACCTACATACATATCAAAGGAGCCAAATACTAAGAAAAAAAAAATGAAATCTACGATCGCAAATATTTCAAGTTATCATGTGAGAACATTATTATTTTTAAGTCATTATTTGTCTAAATTAATTTAAGTCATTAACCAGTTTAAACCGGTTTGAAACAATCACGATACTCCTGTATCGGTCTCTATTCCTATGAACATTTTTTTAAACTTTCATTTTCAACTTTTCTAGCGGTAAACAAAGTTTGGGAGCCTGACCGATTTTGCGATGAAATAACAACTATGATGTCATAGTTCTACAGCAACCTTTTAAAACTGCATCTGCTTTCAAAGAAGCATACATAATAATAATGTAATACTGGTAAAAAGCAGGTAAAAGAATATATGCGATTAAAAGATGACGTTTATGCTTTATTCATTGTCTACGCGATTTCGAGCTTCAATATTCCTTGCCTAAAGAGATTTCAAGCTTCAAACCCCCCCTAACCATCATGTTCTCACATGATAATATGTATTCTTATTTTTCTTTGACCTCGAACAGTACTAAACGTCGACAAAAATTTGTATTGAGGAAATTGTATTTTAGGAAGCCACGATCTAAATGAATGATATGTGTGATATTTTTGCTATTAGAAGATTAAATCTTCTTATGTTGAAGACAGCTGCAAATTAAAAATAATGACATAATTCAATACGGTCTAAAAATGATGAATAATGCTCTATGAAAATCTATATCTATATCTATACTTATAATAAAGCTCAATGTGTGTGTGTGTGTGTGTGTGTGTGTTGGCGCTCTACAGACCAGACCATTGAACCTACAGCTACCAAATTTGGCACGTGTATACCTTGGAGGCCGGGAATGTGCACCTGGGGGTTAATTTTTCGAATTTTTAACTAGAATTTTATTTATTTAAAAATTAAGTGAAATTTTGACGTGTTTCTGCTATAACTGCCGAAATTATTACCGCATAAAAAAGATTTTTACATGAAGTTAAAGATAAAAAATTTATCTTTTAAATGATACTACTGTTTTAATCTTAAAATTAAATTTCTACTTTTAATGAATTTTTAAATAAATATTTTAACTATGTTTTTCAATAATTTTTTTTGTAAAAAATAAAAATGAGGATTAAGCACGTTTCGCATTCATGAGAAAAAAAATAGCTTTTTTCAATGTGTTGCCATCACATTGATTAAAGCTCTAACTGAAAATAAATTAAATCTTTTTGGAAATGAAATCGGCAAAAATATAATTTTTGGCAAGTGTCTGTAGGAAATGAAACAAATATGAAATATTATTTTTTCTAAAAAATAAATTCAAGAAAAAAATATTTTATGATCTTTTACACTCTCTATACAGGGTGTTTATTCAGTCCCGGATCCATTTTGATATTTAATGACTCATAAAATAATGAAGATGTAAACAAACTTATGGCATTTATTGATGGAATAACTCATATATTTTAATTTTCAGGTTTGAATATTTTTACTTTTGTAAATATCGTCTGCGCGTGTTTTTAATTTCAGATAATTTCATTTTCCAGTCTAAATATCTGTACTTTTCTAAATATCGTCTGCTTATTAATTGCATTTTTCTCTCTTTTGTTTTTGGCAACTATTGAAATGTTATGTTTAGTTTGATGTGTACGTTCTATGTAGTACTTTTGTATGTGATGTTTTATTCGATCGGATATTAAGGAGAATGCATACACCACAAGAGAAAGCACAGATTTTATGGTGGTCATAGAGTTAATTTCCAATCAACAAAATCACTGACTTTTAAGAGTTAATTTCCAATCACTTAAACTGACTGATTTATGAAGATTTGAATATCACTATTCAATAAAAAAAGGATAATTTTAGATTTTTCATCGATCATTTCAAAGAAAATACGCCAATAAGCGCGCAGGTTTCTCAAGATTAATTGGCCTAAGATTATGAAAATGGTGAGTTTTTTTAAATTTTTAACATTTAAAACTTCATAAATAAGTCTTAGTTGATCGTGGAAAATAGAAACATTCATTCATTTATTTAAAATTTGGTGTGTCCAGAATATTTATCAGAATATGATACCTTACTGCATTAAATTTAGACTTCATAATTTTTGAAATATATTTATAAGCAGGAACAAAATGTTATTATTGATTTCATTTCAATCCTTTTGAAAGCAAAACTAAAAACTGAATTTTATACTCAATCTCAGAAATTTTTGTTGAATTATTGTTTGAGATATTACATAAACTATGAAAAATATTTTGTAGTTAACCTAAGACTTAAATACCGAGCAATTCTGTTTGCAATACTCATATTGAATAATAATAATAATTAATAAATAACAATAAAGATGATAAATAAAATAAAACGCTTGGTTTTATTAAAAAATATCTTAATATTAATTGCAATTTCGTCATTTACATTTTTAATTAAAGCTGAAGTTTTACCGGAAATGGCAACAAATTAGCAAACTATATATATAGTAAATTGAACGAAACGATCTAAACAATATTAGTTTGGTATGACTATCAAAATTTGAAGATTAAAAATGTTTTGTTTGAGAATCCTTTAAGAGACCATTTACTTAAAATATTTAATTGAAAAATGTAGCGAGCGTTAATACCGGCGAACCGGCTGGTCGCCAAAGGCGGCTAGTATAAAATAAAAATAATTAATCTGAATGAAGTCCTGCAAAATGAATATTGATAAACTCTTTTTTGCTTCCGATTATTTATTCACTTTAAAAAAATTGCCCATTTTTTTAAAAAAAGTTTCAATAAATAGTTCACTGCCAAAAAACAAACAAATTTAGAAATATAAATTCACACAAGTATTCTTCAGCACGTTTTACTGCGTATAAGTTATAATTATTTTATTTTATTTAATAATTATAATTTCATATCGTAATTATGTTGAATACAGTTAATATTATGTGTAAGCTTATTCCATTATAGTCGTGGGTGGAAAGGACCAACGTCACGAGCCGGCCAAAAAAGTACTGTTCTTCAGTTTGCTCCTCTTCATTTTGCTATTTTCTTCCCTGGATGAAATAAAAATCTATTCCCTGAATATTATCAGGACATTTTTAAAGAACTTGAAAAAAGACTGACTACGAGCGTCATATTAAAATGCATATAAATAAACGATTACTACTGCAAACTATTACGTCAGAAGTTCTCTCTCATTTTATATAAAGACTTTTATCAAAAACTTCAACCTTGATAAATATTTTATAAAAACTGCGAGATTTTTTTTACAGAAGTTTATTTATATTTTTTAATGCTAAATGAAATTATTGGCACAGTTTTATAAATTAATTCCCTATTTTGACGTTGCAAAAAAGGATAACTATTTGAAGACCAACACGCATTTTTCAATAGTGGTTGTATAAGCCAAAGTTTTCCTTTGTTCCCTTTCCAAAGTTTAGCTCCACATCAAAGGAAAGGATTTAGCCTTATTGAGATTCAACATGGGAGAGGCCTTTCACGGATCTAAACATCCAGCGACCCCATGCATTGCATATTATTATGCCCCTCTGTTATAACTGGTAAATTTAATGTCACAATTCGATATATTTTTAACTTAAACAAAATGCTAATTATATATTTCAATTTTTTAATTTTAATTACTTTGAGAAAATATATGTGCATTTTTATTTATTTTAAGAAATGAATATCACGGAAAAATGATAAAGGTAATAAAATTCTCGAGAAAATTATATTTTGTAGAAATTATTGATTGATTATAAATAAATAATAAAATTTATTAAATATCTATCTTTTTATAAGGTCTATCAAATGGAATTTAACATAATCAATTAAATAAATAGCTAATATTCCAAAATATTAACGTAATTGTTTATATATCTTAAATTGTTAATAAAACGTAATTGTTTATATATCAATTAATGATTTTATTATAAAATGTATGCACATAATGTAGTCCTAATGTTTATAATTAAAAATTGCATTTAATATTGATTTGTTTATTTTGTAAATCATTAATAATATTTTTTACAGACCTGCCTGATGTCTTTTCTCAAGAAAGCGGATCCATTAGTTCAATCAGAAATCTGATTCTGATGAGAACGGTGGCCACATTAAAAGAGCTCGATGCCGGAACCAGAGAGACGAATTAGTTCAATTAAGTGGTGAGTTGCACTGAACTTTCATTTTTATAACTTTTCGATCCTTTGTGAAAATCCTTAATGAAATTGAAGCAATATCCTACTGAAATTTATTAAATTTATAAGCTTGTTTTTTTATTGCAATTTTAAAGTAATTTAAGGCATTTGGAAGTTTTATTTGCGATTTTTAACATCATCTCCTTATCAACATTTTACCCTATAGAGATGACCCCCGGGGGCACTTCGAAATGAGGATGAGATGCTTCCGGCATGGTGGTTGGATCTCACAACCCTGGAGGGTGCACAAATAGGTAGGGGATCTGACTCCTGTCATCGATGACTGGACGTAGTTAATTCGGGGAGAGTTGTACCGTGGCCGGTGATATGGTCCATAGGACTCAACCACAGTTCCTGCCAGTGTTACTGTTGCGGCGGTCCGGTCATTCAGCCTTATGATTTAAATCCGTGTGTCTTCGTGGCGGGTGGAGAGTCAGTTGGTTGACTTACCTTATAGAGATAACTTCTTTCCCTTCTGTGTCATCATCAGCTATACTACCAAATTTACTAGCATTTTAGGCAGCAAACGTATCTGAGAAGAACCATTAAAAACAATGCTATGGACTTTAATTAAATTTATCGGAAAGAAATAATTTTTTTTTCAGTAAAAATGAACTTCAGAAGCCAAAAGCGACTGCACGTCAGTGGGAGTATGTTTTCTCGTACCCTATTCTCATTTTGTAATTAGTTATACAGTGATAGAAATTTCGGACCCTATTAGTGACCTAAAGCTGTATGGAGATACATTTGAATCTATTTCAGTTTAGGAAGAGAGTCAAATTTAATAAGGAGTTGCTATTTTTATATTAAGATCATGTAAGTGTGGTTTTCATAGCTTATTGCGTTTCTGAGTTATCCATTCTTACAATCATGAGCAGACAAGCAATTGGAGACTTTTGTCCAGAATTTATTGGGAATTTTGATTTATACAGTTAAAAAATGGCTGAATTTTCATCACACTACTATTTACAAGATGGTTGCGTGTGTGTTGTGACTTATGGCACTTTACAAGCCCTCTGACAGTTACCTGTAAGCAATTTAAGCCGAGTGAGTGTCTCTTGTTTTTACTGTCGCACCAACTAGGGCCAAGAGATCGTAATTTAGACCTGAATCAGAGAACGACCAAATTTGAACCAGTACCCCCAGTGGTATTACTCTCGACATGGAGAACTTTGTGACCACCACAGATTTATACATGCACCAACCACCATACACACAGAGAGTCTTCGTTCGACGGGTTTCGAACTCACAATCTAAAGAAGGCGAGTTTAACGCCCTACCAACCAGGCTATCCCAACCATAAAATTTACAAGATGGATTACCACTAATAACAAAATTCGGCAAGAAATCATAAAAGAGAATTACTATTTTAATAATAACAGGAAAAGGAACCTTATAGCTTGTTGGGTTTTTTAATTTCCGTGATCATAGGCAGAAAAGAAGGTATAATTTTTTTATAAAATAATGTGTATATGTGCTCAAGGATATTTAAATCGTAGAGGATTATCCAATTCTAAAGATCGAAATTTTTGATGATCTTACTGAGATAATAACATGGGACAAAATTTCCAAATAGCTATGTTCAACAAAGAACTCTACTCTATATTTTAGATTATGTGCATTAAAGGTTTTGACCTTTGGTTGTACATAAAGATTGCTTGCATCAGTTCAGGCAAGAATGATTCCTTTAAGTATCCTTTATCTGTATTTGTATGAAAAAAATTAAAATATAAAAAAAATCAAATAAAATAAAAGATATCATTTGTAAGAAATAGAACAGTCTATGGTATGTATTTTGACAGATGGATATGTAGGAAGAGAGAAAATTTAAAGAATGGAGATAAAAAGCGGAATTTTATTTAGATTAGAAACGAAAGATCTACTAAAAGTTTTCTTTTATCCACGCAATGTTTTGCGTAGTTCCTGGCTTTACGTTTGTCATACTTGGCTCCAGTTCAAATGTTGTGTAGAAAGAAATAACTCAGATAAATAATTCTTTATTTGTACCAAACAGTGGCTAAAATTAGATCATCTCTATTCTCAGGATGTTAAAAAATATAGAAATTATAAAAAGCCAAATTTTGATTATAAACTTTTTGAGAGAAGAGGAAACAATTGATTTTAAAGAGAAACAAAAGTGAAATTTCGGATAAAAATTCTCATTTTTCTGCTTTGCTTTATTTTATTTCGCATGCATCGAAAACACTGACTCATGTGTATTGCATTTGTTGATTTCTATTTAATTCTTCAGTAACTCCCAATTCATTCATCAATAATAGGCACCATCACAGATAAATTATATTTATACAAGAAACGGTTTCTTCCTCAATAGCTCATAACTGAATACTTTCTCTCATGATGTGAAATCTCTGCTACTGATAGCTGACTTTCTTATGATCACTAATTATTTTTCTTCTAATCAGTTCTATGAATCGGGATGATTTAGTTTTAACCTTCAATTATATGTAAAATAAATGAAAAAAAAATGAAATTCAAAATTTTTACTATTCGCAATTATTTAATTATTCTATATTTTTTAAACAATTCCTCCGTAACAATTTTAACTTAATTCCATAAAAGTATATCTATGCGAAATCTCCGTAATTTTCATGGATATGAGACTGCGGACGGGGCAAGAAGGAAGGTTAATGGGAGAATCTAAATGCATCGGCAAAGACAATTCATGAATTTCGAACTGAGAAACATTTATTCTATTGAAAAATTTCATTTCAAATCAAGTATCAATTAGTAAAGATAGTTGCGGCCGTCCTGGCTTAAGGGTAGCGCGTCTTCCCCGTGATCTGGGCGTCCCGGGTTCGAGTCCTGGTTCGGGCATGGTTGTTGCTCGCCCTTTGTTCTATCAGTAAGTTGTGTGAATGACCCCTTCCCCGTCCTGTAAAAAAGGGGTTGTGCAAGCGAATATGTGTGTGCATCATCTTCATATGAGTCAGAAATCAGGCTTCTGTCCTCGGGTGCTCAGGGGTCCTCTACCCTCAGGAACTACTGCTCCTCTCTTCTGCTCTAAAGCGGACACAACATCATTATCAATAGAAATAGATGGAAACAGAACAAAGACAATTATAAAGACTCAAAATTAAACCAATATGAAAATAAAATATTAAGCATTTCGAGCACGGTTTAAGTTATTAAAAGCCTATGAATTCTTCCATTTTATATTTTCATTACTTATTTCATTTATGAAGAACTTTGAAAAAAAAAAGAAACATAAAATGAACGATCGCGTTTTTAAGAAAAGGAATTCTCATAAAATTTGTAAAATAATATATGTAAGATGGAGATTCATAAAATGCAGGCGATCATTATTTCGGAGCAAATTATGCACTGAAGCATCTTAGATGCGATAAGAACAGCGAAACTTCTTAGGAATATTAGCTAGATATAAACTCATAATTAAAAATGATTCGTTATATGCATTAAATATTAAGCAAAATTGACCTAATTTGTATAATATTTCTATCTTCATTAATAAAGGAATAATGAATAAATGAAGTAATTACCCCAACCTTGTCTTCAATCTCTTTTTGATGGACGATATTTACCTGAAAATCGATGTTTTCTTCTCGGAACATTCGGATTCTTCCCCATAAAATTTAGTTAAAAATGACCTTCTACAACCCTATATTCTCATAATTGATTTGCATAAAAGTATCATTAACTTAGGTTTTCTTTTCAGGATTTTGCACTCTTAATTTTTTTAGGTAGATTCCTATGGGAAACCTGCCTATATTTATATTCTAGGGTAATAATTACAGTATTAATTTTTTGGAAAAAAAATTAACAATATTTTTGTTATCTCGAAGCTTAAAACTTTAAATGCAGAATGATCTCGTGGATTTCCTTGATTCTTATTTTTATTATTTCCATTATTTTGAGCCACTTTTATTTATAGACTTATCAACATACATGTACTGAATATCCCTCCCTGGGGACACCTCGAAATGAGGATGGGAAGCTTCCAGCATGGTAGTTGGTTCTCGCTAACCTAGAGGGTACACGAAAAGGTGGGGGCTCTGGGTGCTCCCATCGATGATGGGACGTGCTTCCTTATTGAAGGGTTGGACGGTGATGGTTCTTAGGACTCAACCACAATTCCAGCCAGTGTTGCTGTAGTGGCGGTCCGGTCAATCAGTTTTTTTTTTATTTGTGTGTCTTCGGGCGGGTTGGAGAGTCAGTGATATGACTTACACATATTGAATACCGTTTTAATATTTTTTACTGAATGAATAGGTAATGAATGCGTAAATAAGAAAATAATTAAAAATTGGCATCAAGTTTTCCTTAAATGTGAGTCGGTATCATGCAGGCCAAAGTATTTTTTAAATGCGTATATTTTGTTTTATTTCGAAGTAAATTTCTTAAAAAATGACAAATGTGGATATATTTGTAAACACTTTAACGAAGTTTATGTAAAATGCGATGCAGAACTACACTTTTGGCTCAAAAACGGCGTAGCAAATGCAATTCATATAGATCGTTGCATATTTGATTTGTAATGATCACACGAATAACCAAGGATACACAAACTCCTTATTCCGTTTCAAGCTTATCTGGAATGTTTAAATTCATCACGTCTCAAATTCTGATTTTTCGACTGAGTACTTCATATATACATGCGTATGAAATAATAATAATAACACTTAGTAACAGCCCAAAACACAACTATACAGAAAAAAAGAATAATATTGCTCAGTAATAGCTGAAAGAAATGTTTTGGAGTATCTTCAAAAGCAAATATAGCAGTTTCTTGTTATTTTATATAAATATATCAACTTATTTTTCTTTTGGAAATACGCCTTAGCTTATATAGATATATTTATGTAAAGAAATAAAAAATTATAAAATAAATGTATTCCTTACTCATGTAACAGAAGTTGAACAGTACTATGTTTACAGAAATACCACATGGAGAGCATCCTACGCATAGGACTAAAAATACTACATAGCTAGTTGAAGTGTTTTTATAAAACCCACACTGGCTGAAAGAAAATACATAACTTGAAATGGATTTCGGATATCTTCAGAAATGCGAAAGGAAAAAAAGGAAGTTAAACACATACACTGGAGAAATTTCTTCCTTAAAATGAAATGCTTTTTTTTGAACAAATTTTTTTTCAAGGAATAGAAGCAATAACTTGACCAAGCCTAAATATAATACAGATAGAAAATATTTTAGTTTTGTGTGGAACAATGAGACATTTTGGTGCAAATGTCTATATTTATTTTATATATATGTAATGATATTTTAAGATTCAATTTAAATCCTAATTCATTTCCTGATTTTTATCTTAATTTAACCCATAATAACTTCATTCTAAAATGTTCTCTTATTTCCTGATCCAATCCACCTTTTGTGTTTAATTAATGTTACAGAAGCTTCCCCAAAATTCTTAAATTAGCGGTTACCACGGTCCTAATTAAGGGATAAAAATGTGTCGATCTAAACAAATTCTTTTAACGAATCTCTATAATTCCCTTACCTAAATCGACACGTATAAGAAATCCCTATCCAAATCTCACAGTATATAATCATGGAGATAAATATTTCGTTTGCTCTTATGTCGTGTTGCAGATTGCCGTGCCTTGTCGCTTCTTGCTTGAACATAAATTATGCCTCCCGGGATGGAATGAAGCGAAGGTTCAAAAACTCAAAGTGTTTTCTCACTTTAGCGACGAAACTGCTTAAAAAATAGTGTTTACATCCATTGTTTCAAACTTAAACCATCTGGAATAATCTATCCTATACTTTCTCATATATTCTCTAATAAATATGTTATACCAGAAAACGTCTTGCATGACACTGACTTTCAATAGTTACGAAATATCAACCTTCGGCGTGAATTTATCATTTTTAATAGAATATATAATCGCATTCTTGGCGATTGATCCTTGGCATGCTGTTAATAGTACTACTCAAAAATCGAATTTGGTTTTAAAAGCGGTTTTTTTTCCGATTAAATGAAACAAAAATTCGACACAAAACTACACTTGTAGTCACAAAATCTTCCTACCAAATTTGATATATTTAAATCATTGCATTTTTCAGTTATCGCGTTAGCATATTTCTGAGGGTACAGACAGAGAGAGACAGTCTCCGTCCTGGATTTGGTTCAAATTAGATTAGTATCTAAACTATAGATGTTAAATCTGTGTGCCAAATCTTATCTATCTAGCTCTCTTCGCTTTGTAGTTATCGTGTTAACTTATATTCGAACAGTTGGACTCATAGATTCCTTTTGAATGAACTTTACTCAAAATTTTATAGAAATCTGCAAATTTGGAGTAATAACGTATAGCAAATTTCATTCCTCTAACTCAAAGCTTGTTTGAGTTATCTTTGTTACAGATAAACAGAACGGACATTTTCCGAAAATGCGTTCTTCGAACTCAGGAAAGTCTGAAATATGGAGATTCGTCAAAATCTCGAGTTTAATTTTTTGTGGGTTACTATACTTTCTCTATACTACGTATAGGATAAAGTAAATATATTCATTCCGATATAGAATCAAGCATATGTAAGTGATACCCCTACCTAGGCCATACGGGAAGCTTGATGAGGCTGCCGAAAAGCAACTTCACCTAGCACGAAGGAACAAACGACACTTGATGGTATTAGACACTTGTAAATAACAAAGAGCCCTCTAGAGAAAATGCACATTGGTACAGAAAAAAGAATAGAAAAATACATAATACATTATATATTAAATTGTGAAGCATTGAAAATGTATAAAATACATTAAATGTACTTTCATTTTTTACATTAGGAGAGAACTGAAGACAAGAGCTTTGACAAAATGCCCCTAATAGAAGATTTGATGACTGGAATTTTTATGAGTTTTTCGATGTCAAGATGCATCCAATATCTTGACCATCTGAGTCTGTGTTCTCGCCATAGTGCACAGGCTTTTATCGCATGATTTATGGAACCTTCTACGGTGCCACACTGACAAATCGCACTTTTGCCAAAGAAATGCACATAAAATACACCATGGCTAGTGTATACTTGGTTAAGATAAAAATCATCCTCAATTTGGCTAACCGAAATGTTTTTAAGATGTTGTTGTTAGGATTTTTAAGATAGTTTCTGTTCCGAATTTTCACCACTAGAGGGCACACCTATAATATGTTTATTAGTAGAACGATGCAAGTTGGTGTTGGATCAATCTGTCTTGTGACGTCCTGTGGTGTGCGTGAAAAATAAATGTATGTGAATGTGTAAAATTCGTATCGTCTTTTAATCGAACCTCTCGTATTCGAAACATGAGCATTCGTAGGAACAAAAGTTTCTTGGTTTCGTTTCTGAGTTGGATTTTGGACTCATGGCCTGATATTTCTAGGGTTAGAGTGAAGTATATAACTAATGTCAAAACTAACAGACTATTTTTGTATAAGTCGCAAGCTATTGACTGTTCTTCTTGACTTAATCCAAGCGTGGCAAACACAAACGCTAGCACGAATCAAATAGCACAGGATTGTTACAAGGGGAGGGGGTATTTTTTTAGGGAAAGGTAGGTTTATTTATATATAAAAATGAATTAAGAGTTTGATTTTTCACTCTGTCACTTTTATCTCATCTCTGATACTTTTTACTTTGAAGGACATCTTAACCATAATTATTGCTTTTCAAAGGTGTTCAAAGTGAATGTCTGTTATTCTGGATAGAGCATTAAATTTATTTTCGGTTGCAAATGAAAATAATTTCTCAAAAGAAAATAATTCCATATGCCAATGAAGGATTTCAATATGAAATTGAAAATAACAGCTCTTGAGGTGGAAAAAAAATGAGCCATTCTTCAAAATGTGAATCGGAATGAAATATTTCACGCGTATAAGTAATGATAATTGAAATTTCATTTCTTCAATTTTTTCAGAAATAATTTTTTATAAAATTATTTATTTATTTATTTATGGTTTCTAATGTTACATGATATAAACTAAACTATTCTGGCATGAAATATTATATGCATGTGATGAATATGATTTATTATTTCACAGAGCGTCTCTTTTTCATGTAAATAATTACGCATTTCCACGTCAGATATGACAATCGTTTATGCATATATATATAATCAAACAGTACATCAAACTTGTTTTTGAAAACATCCAAGCAAATTAATTTTTTTTATTTGGATAATCTACATTTGAGAAAAGTCAGCTAATAATAATTAAGAAATAGTAAAATCTTATGATAGTCAATATATCTTTAATCGCTAGAAAGTTTCAATAATTTAAATGATTTTATAAATTAAAATATATAAATAAATAGCTATAAATTTTTACTATAATAATACTATAAATTTGCTAATACTATAAGTTTTTATAAAGTTAAAATTATCTGAACATAATATAATATTTTTCAATACAATCCAAATTCCATATGCTTTTCATACATTATACTTGTAATACCATAATACCTTATATACTACCAAAGTTCTTACTCGTTTGAATCTGAAATATACATATGAAGCACCCAATAATTAAAAATTGATCCTAATTATTCAGTGAAAAAATGTTTACATTACGAAATATTTTTTTCAATATCAAAATAAATGGATATTTTCCAAATAATATATGAATTCGTTAAATTTATCTTATGGAAACCATTTAAATATTATATTGTTATAATAAGATAAGTAAAAATAACCTAATTATTGACCTAAAAAATAAGAGTTACAGTTTTTGTGGATGCATCCTTATCAACTAGATGGTGCCACGGGCGGAAATTTGAAAAGCTCGGTTTAAATACAGTTTGCAATCACATTTGTAATGTCAATAATAAAAACCACTGCTTGAACCAGCAGATCATCATTTTTATAATATTTGATGTTTTAGTATTAATTAGATAATGGGCAGCCATTTTTTATATTTTTTCAATATTTTCGAGTCCTATAAAGATTGATAAATATGATTATTTACTTTAAAGATATCCGGTATTTAATAAAATAAAGTTTTTAAAGTAAAATTTTCAATGAGGAATTATCATCTTAAATGAATTAATTTATTCAGAAATGGTAGTACGGTTAGAATTATTTATTTAGTTACATTCATTAAGGGGAGTCAGTGCTTTTTGAAAGCTCTATTGAATCATAAAAAAAAAAGACGAAGACTGCAGAAAAAATGAATTTATCGTCAGAAGTTATGTACAACCATAATTGTTTTTCTATGTAATTACCAAGTATTTGTCACACCTGAGGAATAAGGTTTCTGTACCCTGCTCGAAGAACGCTTTCGTCTGTGATGTGAGATGGTCCTTAATGCTCTTTGGAAACTCCTCATTTGTCTGGAATTATTATTTCGGCAACCTAACTAGTGATTTTGGGAAGAAATGAAATCACTAGGTTTAGATTAGTTATATTAACACCCCGTTTTAAAGCAACATTAGAGCTGTTTTGGAACGGACTTCGTAATTTTAAAACGGGGTCAGATGACGTGGATGACACCTAAATTGGCACCCTCTCTCTAAACTTCCATACCACACCTTCGGGAGAATGTTTGGCCTCGACGAATTTAACGTGCACCATACCCGCTTACACGACGGTTCTTCGGTGGAATCAAGGTCTCGAGCCTGAAATCCTCCAGTCCTCCGAGACCTTACCACCACGCCACCGTGGGCCTAAAAATTACTCGGCTCTAAGCCGCATTCTATACGAAAATAAATATGCAAATCTTGTTCCTCAAATTGATCAAGTTATTCGGAAGAAACGGAGAATGTTGAATTCCAGACTTACAAATTTAGTAAGTGAATGTTCAGCCCCATATTGTTTCCTTAAAAAAACATCCATACTCATTCAGAGCTTCAAAGAAACGTCAAAGCACATCATTAGCGGCGACGTTCTTCGTGCAAGGGAAATTTGGTCCACTGATGTGACAAATGACTGGCAATTACGGTTGATTGGTGGGAAATGTGCACTTCGGACCACAGTTTTTAAATTTTAATTAGAATTTAAAGTAAATAAAAATAAAATAGATTTAAGCGTTTATATTCTAAATATTTTCTAAAACTGTATCAAAAAGGATTTTTTTCACACCATTTTGAAGTCTCTAAAATTATCTCTTCATGGATACCAATTTAGTTGCTGTAAAATTCTTTAGTCTAAATGTAATTAGCTTTAAAAATATTTTTAAGTATATTTCGCGATAATATTTCCATTTTTATGAATGAAACCAAAATAGTTTCAACTTTTTCATTAATTATTTGATAACGTGATTTGCTTCGATTGTTGAAAGCTAAAAAAGATCCTGATTAGTATCTACGAACAAACAAAAGAGTGAAGTTACATTATCACTAAATTTAATACGCTGACTGCCGCATTACGCGCATGTGCATTATAGATAATATGTCATTGTAAAAAACCATCTCTCTAATTTTATGACCCCTTCTCTACTATAGTTAAAAGATGGGATCATCTCAATAGATAGATGGCCCGAATATCAGGCATAAGTCGTGTCATGCCTTAAAGATGCTTTAAAGATGTGCCGGAAATAATAGCACTATGATATCAGGGAACTTGCTTCCATTAGGAAAGTCCATATGTACAATAAACAAACATATGTAATACAGTTACAGCGGATTGGCAATAAAAAAATTGAAAAACTCTTTTTAATTTTTACCTCTTTGTTTGAATGAATAATTTTTAGTTTACTAATTTCATATTGTTAACTATATTATTATTATTTCTAGAACGTATTAACTTTCTCCAGCTTCACTTACATTGTCGCACACTAGATGTTTTTTGGAAACTGTTTAAAATAAATATTTTGTTATAGATAAGACGATGCAAACGTCTTTAACTTCATTTCACTAAATTTAATTTTAACCATAATTGAAACGTAAAATGACACGCCTTTAATGTCTGACAATTTAATGGAATCATGGTCATGATTTTTAATCTAAACAATTTGATTGAAAATTAAACATAACCAACTGGTTCCCAAGGGCGACTAGTATAACTTCAAAATAACAATATTTCATAACTACATTAATAAAAATACTATGCTGCAAATTAATAACAAAACTAAATAAATTGAGGAGTCATCATATAACCCATCTACTTATTGTAACATCCTCCACAGATAAAGCTCCTCCTCTGTGGCATCCTCAAGAGTTTAATTATATAAAAAAATCCATCAGATTTCTTGAAAATCTCATATAAACAGCATCACTTTTGTATAATCTGTTCCTATTTTTCAATAAAATAAAATGCAGGAAAAAATATATATTCAGTATTGCCAAAGAGTGATCGTTTATTTCTCATCAGCAGAAAAAACAACAGGAAACTTGTTATTCAAAATATCAGTAATCATTCATCTTCTTCATTTTGATCCGAGCTATCGGAGATGAATACCTACGCAGCTTTGGACAAACTCAAGCAATCTTCTTCAGTCAAGGAATTAAATCGCACGCATTCTTGGAAGAATTAAATCGTAATGATCATGACAAGAAAATTCATTGGTAATTAATTGCCTGTCAATAAAAAACTAAACATCATTTGTGATTAATGCAGAGCAAAAACTGGATGTCATCAAAGATATTAAGACTTTAACGATTGATTATATGGAACTTGCTGAAGAAGATAAAGGAATAATAATAAGAAGAAGAAGAAGAGGAAATGTCCGATTTAGCAATTCTGTAGGGAGAGTTTTAAGTGTGTCTAAAACGTTTACACTCAAAATGAAAAAAAAAAAAAGAATTATTTGAAAGTAATCAAGTTTAGTTTAGCTATATTAACTTCCCGTTTTAAAGCAAAACAAGGGCTATTTTAGGACGGACCTCATAATGTTGAACCGCGGTCGGATGATGAGGACGATGCCAGAGTTGCCCCCCCGCTTCAAATTTCCAGGCCACATCAGCGGGAGGAGGATGAAAGTAATCGAAATTAGATTCAGAACCATACGTTGATCATACCGAAAAGAATATCATATCTGAAATAACATTATCGATTTTTAATGATAAAACAGACGAGTTTTTTAATTTTAGAATCAGCTGATCTGCATGATAAATGATGGAAAATAGACCATTTGTAGGTCTGTACTCTCAGAAACCACGCAAATGCAATAATTCACTTCACTCACTCACAAACGCAATAATTCACTTATTCACTTTCACGCAGTGACTTAAATATATAAAATTTCATATTTGATCTTGTTATTTTGTAGTTCTCTGCTAAATTTTAGTTCCGGTCGATTGGAAAAAACGCATCTAAAACGTCAATACTATTCAACTTATGGCACGGATTAATATCCAAAACACTCGTCAAGGATCAAACGACAGACTCAGCAAAAATACTTACTTTCCTTCCTTAAAAGTTAATATTTTGTAACTATTGTACGTTAACTTCTTGCAAGACATTCTCTGCCTTACTTTTAAGGTCCACAATTGTTTGCCGTGGGGAGGGGATACACTTTTATTTGAAAGTATGTGAGAAAGTTTTGGGGTGACCACTAATGCTGATTCCAAAAGTTTTCCAGCTGATACAAATCATTCCAAACTAGGATGCATTACTCTTTAACGCATAGGGTTGGGTGATACTATATAAACCAGATACGCATTAAGACTATCATATACTCGATATCCGTGTTTGGTTTTGATTTTTTATCTTCTCAACATCATTGTTTTTACTCCTTTCTTTCGCATCTTCGATGTTCTTGGCATTTACATGTTCCTGGAAACCTCAAAAAAGACCGCCATGCCCCACACTCTGACACGACCCTCAACATTCCCTCGCATTTTTTAATTCTACCATTGTTCTTTTTTCTCTTTCATTCTCCCGTTTTTTTTTTTTTTTTTCAGGATCGTTTGTAAGTTCTCTCTTATAAATGGTCAACAACAAATTTATTAATTTCTTCGAAGTCTTGATTAGTATTCAAAAGTTTTATTTCTTTTCCATGGCATTCTCCACCTACTTCAAAAATTCTTTTAATATCTTACATATGCTCTGCTCATTCTGTACATAAAAGTTTCTAATGGAGACTTGACCCATGACATCATGGCGCTATTAAAAATGAAAGTTTGTGGTTCAGCTACTTTATAAGTTATGCAGTTTTGTATTATCACTTTTTTTAGTAAACTACATAGATATAAAAGAAATCCTTCTTCTTTAACTTTCAACAATGGAAGAAAATCACGCGATCAGATAGTTAATGAAAAAATGAAATGGTTTAAATTTCTGGCAACAGTGTAATATATGGTTACAAATAGGTAAAAAAAAATCATTTTTTAAAAAATTGCCAAAATTCAACAAAAAATTCACACAAAAAAATTCATCCATGTTTTGAATTTGTCAAGAATTTATTTTCATACTGTTAATATTCTCAGAAGTTATCGCAAAAATGCTAAAATTCAGCTTGATTTTTTAAATTAATTTTTATCTTTAAAGAATGTTGCAATTCTTTATAACTAAACCTATGCCTTTTCATTTGTTATATTCTGTCTTCCACATGAATCTACTAAGTACCAACCGAATTTGCTTACATTTTCCAACAGTTAAGTTATACTGGTGAAAGCTGAATCTATTTATATTCTTTTGGGAAATTCGTTCTTCGTGGTGGCAGTTGATCGTTGTCTTTGACTCTCCACAGTTAAAACATAGTTTTAAGTACAAGGGCGAGTCTAGGATGTAGCGGATTGTAATTTTTGATTTCAGATTAGTTTCACGAGATTTTCTGTGCACTGCAATCACAAAATATCTTGAATACCATGGTGGCAAAGTAACAAAAGTTTCGACTTCAGTCCAATCTGATTCAAAACCAAATTTTTCCTAAGTATGCGAAATATATGGGTATGTTGTATTTTCAGTTTTGAAATAGAGTCTAAAAATTCCTTCTACTGATGTGGCAACGTTTGTTTTATTGTGAAGAGTAGGATAATTGCTCAAGTTGCAACCTCGTCATCTGACAACAGTAAAAAAAAAAAAATAAAAAATATATGTTCTATAGCATGAAATCCAAAACTGTTCTTTCGACTGAGTTTATTTAATATATTTTCGAAAAAAATGGAAGAATGACAATTTTATGTATTTAATGGATTACTTTAGTGTAAAATCATGTGTAGTATTGTAGTTCTATCTGAAAGAAAATATTTTAAAGGACTTCACAAACACATAACGTGCATTACTTCCCATGCTGAGACACTTAGTACTTGGAAGACGGGGATAGTGGCAAAGATCCAATCCCAAAGAACGAATCTGTAGATATCTGGAAGCGTCCTTCAAGTTTGATTCGACAACCACAATTAGTTTTCTCTCATATGGCAATGTACAGGACACGTAGAATTTGTGGAACTAATTAAAATGTTTTAATTTTGTGCCATTTCTCTAATAACTTAATAATTATTTATACAATTTCTTTTACTCTCTTAGTTCATGATTTTTCTACTACAGTGCAATAATATTCGTAAATTTTCACTGCAGCTATCTACGACCATAGCATAAAAGTATGTGTTGCTAACTGGATTTTGCGAAATCCTAACAAATGTAGTTGTAATAGTGTATCCGTAGCTTTTCATTGCGGCAGTCAACAACCAATGCATAAAAGCATGTGTTGCTAATTGGATTTTGTGAAATTCTAACAACTGTATCTTTAATAGTGTATTCATAGCTTTCCATTATGTATTGCTAATTGAGTTTCGCAAAATTCTAACAACTGTAGCTGTGATAGTGTATTCGTAGCTTTTCATTGCGGCTGTCAACGACCAATGCATAAAAGCATGTGTTGCTAATTGGATTTTGCGAAATTCTAACAACTGTATCTTTAATAGTGTATTCATAGCTTTCCACTATGTATTGCTAATTGAGATTTGCGAAATTCTAACAACTGTAGCTGTGATAGTGTATTCGTAGCCTTTCATTGCGACAATCAACAACCAATGCATAAAAGTATGTGTAGCTAATTGAGTTTGGCGAAATTCTAACAACTGTAGCTTTTCTCTCACTGACGATTGCATTCTTTTAAAAATTTGTTCGCATTCGAGGATTGTTACGGACAGTTAAAGCTTATAAGTAGGCAAACATTTTTTTATCACAATGTCACAAGGAAAAATGAATCTAAACATAGAAAAACAGAAATAAGGAAAATATTACTTAAATATGTTTATTCTCAGGTAATGAATATGTTAACTGCCCTCTTGTGAAACGGAATGTATTCTGAAATTCGTTCATAAAAATTTTCATCTCCTATTTGTGAGTGGATTTGCCTTAAATTCACGTGGACTCGCTTGATGACTAATGAAATGCAACAAAGAGGACACGACATCTCATTTGTAATATTTACTTAAAATATTTTCCGTTTTGAATAAGTAATGTTAATGCCATTTTTGCGTGTTGCATTCACTGGACTTTGCTTTGTCACATTTTTATTTGTAACCACACGGAGTATCATTTTTTCCACCTCAAAAGTCATGCTAATGCTGAATTTAAACATGTTTGAACTTTAGATTGCATAAATATAAATACTCGTTCCTTTTGTAGGAAACATGATAATTATTAAAGTCATTAAGTCTTCTCTTATTGAAAGATAAAAAGAGAGAGTGAAAGAGTTCTTTGTTTCTATCCGGCTGCTTCTAATTTAGTTGAAACCATTCTTATCTCTGACAGTTATTTCATTGTTATTATATTTATGTACGTTATTCAAAGCGAATTTTATGCATTTGTTGAGTTTGCTTCTCGTTTGGTTTAGTTTATAGCAACACCGACCACCACTGAAAGTAGCAGTATCGACAGGATTTGTTGTGGCCGGTGTTTAAAGCAACACTAGGCGTATTTTGGAACATAATTTTTAACAGCGGTCAGATGACGAGGACATCACCATTACTGGCACCCCCCTCCAAACTTCCACATCACAACAGTGGGAGGACATTTGGCCCAGGCGGATTTAACGTGCACCACACCCATTTACCTTTACGGTTTATCGGTGGAATCCAGTCTCAAACCTGAAACCCTCCGGTTCCGAAGCTAAGACCTTATCACCAGACACCGCGATCGTTTGCTTCTCGAATAAGTACGATAGAGCATTGCAAAAGACTTGTATGAATGTCTAGTAAACTGTAGAATAAGTTTGTGAGTTATTTTGTTCGATTTACGATTAAAAATGTTTTAAAATTTATATTTTGAAAAATATTATTTAAAATTTACGTACATTTATAGAAGATGTATTGCCTACGGTCTAAAAGTATTCCGTCGGAAATTGTTTTGAAAAACATTTCATATATCAGTAAATACTCTTAAAATTTTGAGAATTTAGTTATAATAACGTCCCGCTTTAAAGCAACTCTAGAGCTATTTTGGGAGGGACCTGGCAATTTTGAACCGCAGTCAAATGACTAGGACGTCACCTGAGCTGGTGCCCCCGTCTCCAGGCTTCCGCGCCACACCACACCAGCTGGAGGGCATTTGGCTCCGGCGGATTTGGATTGCCTCCTTCGTTCCCTTACATGACTTTCTTCAGTGGAATCGGGTCTCGAACATGAAACCTTCCATTTTCGAATCCGAGACCTTACTATCAGACCACCGCTTCCCCTAAAATATTTCAGGAATAAATTTGTTTATTTGTTTAATAGAAGCCTATTAAGCAAGGATGATACCAATTTCAAATACTTATTGCTATTTGGAAATTTTTGTTCTTCTAGAAGAGCAAATAGTATTTTCTTTTTCATTTTAATATCTAGAAAATAGTATGACTAGGATTATTTTTAAGAAATGAGATAAAAATCTAATTCTGATACTCAATTTGTTATTCATTTCTAAGAACGATTCATATAAAATATATTTTTCACGTCATAAGACTTTGGGAAAAAATAATTGTTTTTAAAAAGACGAAATATATTGTTTTAAATATCTTGAAGCTCAAAAAAAAATAATTTAGAAATGATAAATATTTTTTGAAATTGAATAATGTACTGTAAATTATCTTACAATTTTTCGAACTAAAAAATTTCAGAATAAATGAGAGCAACTTGAAGTAACATGCTGTCACACAATATTAAACAAAAAAACTTATAAATAAATCTTTTAATTGTAACAGAAGAGTTATAATTTTTTCTTTACCTTTATTAGTAATATTAACATGCACCTAATTATTTTTACAAATCTGTAATGTTGCTTACCTTCATGGTTAGATCAATCACTGGGAAGACCGTTTTACGATCAGCTCTGTTGGGTGCTGATAGGGGTCGAGTCAGTGATCCCAGAACCTGGAGACGAACTTGGAGACCATTTGAAGTCAGTTTGGCGATGAATTTGGCGATTTTAGCGACAAAATAGATAATACTGGAATCTTTCAGAATTTTGGTGATACAGCCTATAGGAACCGAGTTATGCCTGATTGTTCAGAACCTTTTCTGTCCGCCTCCGGGAACTATAAAAGAACGGCATTCTCAAGCCGAAGTCATTCTCAAGCCGAAGTCATTAGATATTAATAAGACTTCATTCAAAAACAATTTTAATAATTTACTATTTACTTGGAAGAGATTTTATATATCTTAATTTTAATCAATAAATTGAACCCTTTAATATGAATGATTACGAGAAATCGCCCTTTTTCTATTTTATTGTGAAAGGCTAATTTTTAATAATAAAAAAACGACATTTTGTTAGTTAATCAATTTTTGAAAGAATAGGGGGTATATATATTTATCAGAGATAAATCGTTAAAATACACTTATCAAATGTCGTTAACAGTAAAAAAAAAATGTCGGAATTTCACTATTATGTTTACATATTACTTAAATTTCAAACAAATAAAAACGATTAGTTAGACTTTTTTTCAGCTCAAAACAATGGATTTTCTAAGAAAATTCACTATTGAGGATAAATGTCTAATTAAACTAAATTAGAATTCCATTTTGCAGTTGATTGAATGAAGACATGAAAGGTTATATAATAATAACGATGTTCTACGCTATTATAATTTAATTAGTAATATAAGAAAATAAATTAAAATCATAACAGAACTAACTACAAATTTAAAATATCCAAATATCCCTCACATTTAACATTAAGTATATATATATATATATATATATATATATATATATATATATATATATTGTTACAATCCTGCAGTTCGGCTTCCCAGCATAGTTTGTTCCATCATTGGAAAGAAAGTTTTACAGACATCCGAATGGGACGGAATCCGTGTGGCGCGTCGGTGATCCCAGAGCTTGGCGACAAACTTGGCGACGAATTCGGCGACTTTGGCGCCAAAATAGATAATACCCGAAACTTCGAGAATTTTCCCGATCCGTCCAGTAGGAACCGAGATACGCCTCGAACGTTCCTGACTGGTTGAGAGGCTTCTAGCCCCGCCTCCTGAGAAAGGTAAATTTCGTAACATTTGGTGTCAAAAGTGGGATAGTGGTCAACAGTGTATGGTGCTGACAAGATCTCAAGGAAAAATGGCTGATAGCGGTAATGGTGAGTTACTGCCTCTGTTGGCTGAGATGAAGAAATCTATGGAAGCAGGACAAGAAAGAATGGAGAAGAGACAAGAAAGAATGGAGCAGGAGATGAAGCAAGGACAAGAAAGAATGGAGCAGATGAAGCAAGGACAAGAAAGAATGGAGCAGGAGATGAAGCAAGGATAAGAAAGAATGGAGAAAAGACAAGAAAGAATGGAGCAGGAGATGAAGCAAGGACAAGAAAGAGTGGAGAAAAGACAAGAAAGAATGGAGCAGGAGATGAAATCCGGACAGGAGGAGCTTAAGAAAGGAATTTTGTCGTGGAAGGAAATTTTAAAAGATAAATGTAATAAAGCAGAAGAAGTCCAAGATATCACAGAAGAAATTGGAGGAAGTAACGAGAGCCAAGTGGAAGGAGAAAAGACTAAAGACCGAATGGAGACCGGTGTCACTGAAACGGAACTTAGTCAACCGGAGGATGA
This sequence comes from Argiope aurantia, assembly GCA_026543865.1. Taxonomy (NCBI): domain Eukaryota; kingdom Metazoa; phylum Arthropoda; class Arachnida; order Araneae; family Araneidae; genus Argiope; species Argiope aurantia. The sequence continues at coordinate 416,369 of JAPMOR010091409.1, read as the reverse complement.
GCCAAGGTTTAATGAGGAGATGAGCGAACAGGAAGAATGTCAAATAATTGCGGACCTGAAACCGTCTTCTCCGAATGAGTCCCCTGAAGTGGAATCGGAAGTGCAGGCGCTTGGGGATGGAGAAGATGGACTTTCTTCGGACGGGTCTGTTGGTGGCGACCCTTGCTCGATGCCTATGGATGCAAGAGTTGATGCGACCCTGTTTGGATTGGATTCGTCCCAAAGATTAAAGGAACTACCTTTCTGCAAGCCTCTTGGTATCTCCTGGCATAGTGACACGGAAGAAGACTACGTGGCGGGAATCGCTGATCCCTGTAGTCAAGATCTCCACTTCCTTCAAGAATTCATCTTTGCTGTAAATATACATGGAAGTGTCTTGCAAATAGGAGCTGATGAATCTGCTGTGTATCCGGTCAAGTTGTATTGTAGCAGAAGAGCCCTTCCCGTAAAGGCAGATATACTCTTCAGACGATCCAGTGTGGAGAGTTGCGGACAATTCTCGAGTGTCGAGAATAGTCTGGGAAGAGGTGGACGTATTCCCTTGAAAACTTTGGCGAGGAAGGCGAATACCTGGCTTTCGAGTGGACTTCAGAAAGCACCGTTAGATCACCCTGATACACGGCTGGTTCGATGGAAGAAGTTCAAAATGGCCAACCGACCAGCCTGGCAAGAATTCATTCCGGAGGTCTCTACTACGATCCAGCGTTTGGCTCCATGGGACATCCTGCATTTTAAGGAGCGGAATCAAGTCTGGATGTATAATCCGAAACGACGAAGAGGTCCGCGTCAAAATCATTCAGAAGGTTTGGATGGATCTTCAGTCTCCGCCAAATTAGTAAATTATCTCATTTTTGAGAGTCGCCTAAAGCATCATCATAACATCACATGGAAGCCTACGCCAGCTGTTGGATTAAGTAGGACTGCCGGGACGTCAGTCTTTGAAGAGGGGAGCAATGTTACAAACCTGCAATTCGGCTTCCCAGCATAGTTTGTTCCATCATTGGAAAGAAAGTTTTACAGACATCTGAATGGGACGGAATCCGTGTGGCGCGTCGGTGATCCCAGAGCTTGGCGACAAACTTGGCGACCATTTGGCAATTTGGCGACAAACTTGGCGACCATTTGGCAATTTGGCGACAAATTCGGCGACTTTGGCGCCAAAATAGATAATACCCGAAACTTCGAGAATTTTCTCGATCCGTCCAGTAGGAACCGAGATACGCCTCGAACGTTCCTGACTGGTTGAGAGGCTTCTAGCCCCGCCTCCTGAAACCTATAAAAGGGGCTGCGGCTGCCAGAGAGTGAAGTCCGAGTTGAAAGACGTCGAAGCCAGTAGTCGGAGAGACGATGGAGTAGTCCGAAGACGGAGCGGAAAAGCCAGTGGTCAGGGTGGACGGAGTGGTCGAAGAAGAGTAAGCGGAATCGACGGAGCGAAGTCAGTAATCCGAGCCAGAGTCGGAGAAGTAGAAGACGGAGGAGTCGGTAGCGACTGAGGCAAGCTAGTGCTGAACTGAGCTGTGTGCTACTGTCTGCGGTAGATTCTGGTTGTATGCTGCTGTTGTATGCTACACGTCTCGGGTGAAGATAATCGTCTTCTGTGCTGTATATAGTTGTCGCTTTGTGCTGTCCTGTGTGTCTTCGTGTAAATAAACGTCGTTATTTCTTTTACCATTGCCGTCTGATTATTGAGCGTTCTCCACACCATATCACTACCACTATCCAAACGAACCCCGGCAAAGAAAATTTCGCAACAATATATATATATATATATATATATATATA
>JAPMOR010091409.1:382450-414487 GCA_026543865.1 Argiope aurantia | reverse complement strand
ATATATATATATATATATATATATATATATATATATATATATATATCCAAAGATTTCAATTTTGTGAAATTATATGTGTTTCAGAAATTAAAATTCAATATAAATTGAATAAGTCCAATCAAAATGCTGAAAATTAGTTTCAATAACTTTTTAGATGAGCTCAATGTAAATTGGCTGTTTTATTGATAAAATCTTAATTGAATAGAGAATTTAAAGATAAAAAAAATGGCAATTAGAAAAAACGGCAATTCTTAAGAGTTACAACCAGTTATGTAAATATTGTTGTCATAAAATAGCATTTTAACTGGGTTATTCTCTTTCAATTACATTAAGGCTGGGGTAGCCTGGTGGTAAGGCATCGGTTTCGAAACTGGAGTGTTTCTGGTTCGAGACCCTATTCCACCGAAGAACCGTCGTGTAAGCGGGTCTGGGGTACGCTAAATCCGTCGGGGCCAAACGTCCTCCCATTGATGTGGCGTGGAAGCTTGGAGAGGATGTGCCAGCTCAGATGTCGTCCTCGTCATCTGACGGCGATTCAAAATTACGAGATTCGTCCCAAATTAGCCTTAGTGGTGCTTTTAAAAGGGGACCTTAATATACCTAAACTGAATCAAACCAAATCGAACCTATAAATTAAAAATAATACCACCGGCCCTCGTTATTACCGGGTTTACTTCCTTAAAAATAAAAATTTAATCAAAAGAATCTACGAATAGAACAACAGTAAAATTGTTTACCAGGGTAGTTTAACCAAAGGAAGCCATTCCCAGAGAGTATTACAATAAAGTGACTTTTTTTCAAGCATATGGAATTATTTTATTATAAGCGAATTTTAAATTATGTTTCATTTCTTAATCGTATGATTTAGTTCTTATTCTGCCCTATTGTTTGCTTTGAAAACAATTTAATTTTACAATTGCCTTTTTTTTTAGTATAGCCTGAATAACTATTTAATACGTATCTGTGGAGTATTTGAACCAATAAAAATGTCATGGCATTTTTAATTATCTCCAAACTTTTCACTGTAATGTTGCTTCCCAGTAGAGTTAATTCAATCACTGATAGTTTTACGATCAGCTAGCTCTGATGCTGATCAGATGCCGAACGAGTTATCAAAGGTCTTGGCGACAATACGTGGCGACCGTTTAACGATATAGCGATGAATTTCGCGGCAAAATGGATAATAGTGAAATCTTTTAGAATTTTGGTGATAGAGTCAATAGGAACCGGGATATGCTTGACTATTGGAGAAACTCCTCTGCCGTGTTTCGGGAACTATGAACCGAACTGGGTGCCGTGTTTTGAGTTCGATTGTGGTTAACAGTTGAACCGGCCTTCTCTCTGAGTGCTTCGAGGTGTTTATCATTGTTGTGCTGTTTGCGAGAAGCGCTTCTGAGTATTGCTTGTGTACGTCTCGGTTGCGTATGAGTTGTATGCGTAAGTCGTCGTTTGATACCGAGGCGCCTGTTGACTGTGCGTCTCCATATAAGAGCCCGTTAACTTTGTGGAAGTTCCCTACACTACTTTCAAAATATCCCTTGAAATAACTTCGTATACGATCTCCATTTATTTTAAATAGCAATTCGTTTGTCTGTTTTTCTCATAAAATGAGGAATTGTTTTTTAATTGTATGTGTTGGAATGTCAAGAATTTGTATAAAATATGGCAAATTACATCGAATAACTATACGAAAAATTAAATTTTTCAATTTTTTTCAATACTATATTATTAGCTCAAACAATATATAAAATTATGTACTTCATTTAAAGTGTTTTTCCAACTAGCAGTATAATTGTACCTCCAGAAGTTTAAAATTTACTTATTGTACCACGATTTCAATGAACATCTTGTATATAAAAGGCTAAAGAATATAAAATCTATTTCATAAAAAATAGCATTAAAATAATTCTTAAAAGCTTAAAAAATACTGCAATTTAAAATTAATTAAAAATAAAATTCGGCGTAATTATCATATCAGCACTTATCATAAAATAAACAAACAAAAAATACAAATGATATCTAAAAATGATCTTATTACATTTGCGTTTAAGTATGTCAGATTTATAATTTCATATAATTAGTATTTGATGTATTCCTAATTAATACAGTTTGTAGAAATTAAAATTGTAGTTTCGGCTTCAGAATGGGATTGTAATGAAATCAAATTATGCAAAGAATAAAGAACTGAATAAAGATTGTAACAAAAGACTGGTAATTTTAATTTTCTTAGATTAACATATATTTCTGAAAATAAAATGATATATTAATTAAAGTAGTATTTGGAGACAACGTATTTTAAAATTCATATAGTAACGGAAATAACACGATAAATAATCCAACAGGATGGATAATAGAAAATGAAGATTTATTCCCCAAATATTCAATAAAACATGAAGCATATGTATAAAGACACAACCAAAGAAAAAAAATATCGATACGTACATACGGAATAGAATTTATCAGTTTAGCTTAGTTAGATAGATTGATGTCCCGTTTTTAAACAACACTAAGGCTATTTTGGGACAGACCTTGTCATTTAGAAAAACGATCAGATGACGAGGACAACACCTGAGCGTCCCCACACCGTCTCCAAACTTCCATACCACACCAGCAGTACAGCATTTGACCCCGACGAATTTAACGTGCATCAGACACACTTACACGATGGTTCTTGGTTGGAATCGGGTCTTGAATCTGAACCCTCCGGTTCTGCAGCCGAGACCTTACCATCAGGCCATCGCGGCAAAGTAAAGACCAAATAACTAAGCTTTAAAAATAAGCTCAATAAAAGCTTTATCAATAATAATTTAATAAAAGCTTTATCAATACTTCGCTTATATCAGCATCCAGCCTGCGCGTATGAATGACGTTTAGAGAGATTGCTTTGTTTTGAACGGCCTTCCGTTTACATAACCTTCCGAAAAAACAGAATATCACATGCGATTCCCCAGCAGAATAGCCTATATAATTTTTATATTATATAAGTTATATTATAAAATAGAAGAATATATAATTTTTGAAAGTTCCTAATGCAGATAAAAAAATTTTTTTTGGTTCCTAATACAGATAAACCACAAATGTACATCTAATTTTTATCTCTGAAATTGAGAAATTCATTGCCAAGTTTCACGCCAAGATCGGGATTCATTGATTCAGCCATTCGGTATCCATTAAGAATCTCTATATAACTTTCGTATCGCACAATACTCTCTGCCTTTCCGTGAGACTAACATAGCAGGGAAACAGTATTGCAGATTCGCATTGATATATTTAGCATGCTTCCCAATAAAAAAAAATCGTCCTTTTCTTTTTAAAATTGATTGGTCGTTCCTTTTCATGTCAAAAAATGTCACAAAAAGGCAGCAATTACTTATTTTGTAGATTGTTAATATTGTTTCAAACAACCAATTTGTTATAACTTAAATCAATGTAGAATTTGGCGATAGATAACGGATAGATTATTTTTGAATTTTAATATGTTATCTGAAACGTAAATGAATCTGGAACCATTAAACATTTGAATTTATTTCTGTTTTTAACTTGGTTATTTGTAACATAAATGACTATTCATTAATTACACAATATCCATTTAATAATAAATTTTTAGAAAAAAATTATATTCAGGACCTTTTTTTTTCAAATGAATGGAAGCATATGAAGAATATAAAGATTTTATATGATGTAATCCGATCAAGATTTCTGAAACACACCAAGCAATTTGTTTCTTTTCTATACTTGCAAGTTATTTAAAATGCAAATTAAACTATTTTGTTAAGAATGAAAACAGAGACGGATGACTGAAAAATAAAAGCGAGGAGCGTTTTTCAAAAGAAGCTGATCTTCTTTTGTCGCTAAAGAATAATATTGCGTTATCTGTTAATGTTTCCTTAAGCCCATCAAAGCAAAAGGCGCTGCTGTTCTCATTCCCATGATGCAAGAGTCCGCTGACGTCACATGACTGGAGGGGCGGAGCCCAGACTTTCGCGACACGGCAAGCGGCCGATTTTGATTCGGAGTTGGTGCCGTGCCCGTTACAAGTGAGGCAATGTAGGAGTGTAATTAAATAATAATAAAAAAAAAAATTAAAAAAAAAAAAACTCGTGCGTGGACGAAGCGAAAAAAATGCTTTGAAACGTTTAAGCAAAAGGAAAAAAAAAATGTAACTTTGTGTGTGTGTGTGTTTATGTGTGCACATTTTGGCGGATATTTTGTCGGTGAAAGCGAAACAAAAATTTTGGAAAGTCGAATTTTCAAATGAATACTTTTGACACCGGTTGCAACCACGCTTAAAAAATACTTCGAAATATTTATATATATATTTTTTTTTCAAAAAAGAAACATGAATTGATAACTTTACTGATGGAATTTTTTTATATATATTCCTGACCTAGAGTGTATTTTACACTGGAAATTAAGAAAATCGTGAATTTGAAATTCCTTGTGCTGCGAGATTTCATTTCGATATTTAGAAATAGTATAAACAAACGCTTGAAATGTATTGCCTATGTAAAAAAAATGTATTTAGTTTCTTTTTCAGTAATATGATCAATAGTATAAAAAATAATTTAAATTAAATTAAACATTTTTATTTTGAGCATCATTATTTATCATTATTACAATTTTCTATATATGATAAGAATAGAATATATATATATATCTAGTAGTTTCAGTATTAGGAACTACATATGAAAGTGTCCAGTTTATAAACTCAAGAATAAGGCTGTTAAGTGGTTAAAAATGTGCCATAAATTAACAAAGTAATTATATGAAATACGACGTATTTATAGTTCCTATCAAAATTTTGCTTCATTGTATTAACATATCAATTGATCATCGTTGTCTTTCATAAATATGAAAGAAGAATCAAATGAGTGCTGAAACGTATTTACGTTTAAGCTTAAATTAGAACACCAGAAGTGGAAGATAATCAAAGTGAATGACTTTGACAATTTATCTATTCGTTGAAGACTGACATTTTTCTTCATCTATACATAATGTCGTAGATGACTGGTGATTTTGTGATATTGTACATCTTTTCGGAAAATATATTCTTCTAAAAGAATTCATTTGCTGGTATTCTAGCATAGTAACTTTCTTGAAAGCTTACTGACTTCTAGCATAGTACTAAATAGTTGTTGCGAAATTAAAAGATTTGCCTTGAAAATCATATTTGAAGATTACCTTCAGAAAATATTTTGAAGTAGAGAAACGTAAAGCTAAGTCTAGAATTTTTTTTGAAATCATCTTTAAAATATAGGAAACAAAAGTGATGCTGAGTTGAATTTGTAACAAAAATTAGCAATATACGAAGTGATAAAAAATGCATATCATATTTACAAATATATCATAAGTAATTAAATTTTATCTATTATGACGAAATTAAAATAATAATATCTTTTAAAATACCTCTATTGATATACAAAACTTTGACTGCGACCAAAGCCTTACGTGTTGAATTTTTCTCTCAGCTTAAATTAGTCATAGTTGTTCTCGAATGCAAGTTAATCTTCTTACAATGAGCTTCAACGTTTAAAGCGTAATCTCTATCGACCGCTGGAGGGGAAAAACAGACTGTTGTGTGATGTAGCTTCATCATAATATATAACAAAAAGCACTTATGTTTCATCTTTTGGATTTACCATACTATTGGAAATTACCGCTTTGAAGCAGATTCATCGTTTAATGAATTTGATGAAGTTATTTCTACAAAGGTAAGTACAAAATACTCCATTTCATTTTAGATTAAATAATTTTAATAAATAGAAAATTTATATTTTGTAAAAAGAGATAAAATTCTTTAGAAATGTTTACGCATAAGAATAAAAGAAAATTAAGCTTTTTCAGAAAGCTTTTTTTTTCTTTCTTTTTAATTAAAAATTTACTTTTTGTTTGTTATATATTTTAAAATGATTCGAATGGCCAGATAAGGTACTCTAATTTTCAATTATTTCTATTTTCTAATGAGCAGTCAAAATTTTGTTCTAGTATTTCAAACTGTATTATTTGTTTCGATAACAAAACTGCAAAATACTTTTTAAAAATTAAAAAGTTTAAATCTAATGAAGAGCTCTTAAACGAATGTCACTTTTATTTATAAATTTATCAGTCGTTCCTTTACCCTTAAATTTTGAGTAGAAATTTTTTATGTGAAAATGTGTTTTACGATTTTTCTCATCTAATTTATTATTTTGTTTTGAATTTTATCATTTTGTACGTCAGTTTTATTTCAAATAAAAGGATTTATTCAAAATATTATAGTTGAAAATAATATAATTTAATGTGTAACAGGAGTTGAATTAGCATTTCGTATGTTTCTCATCATTATCATCCCAGAAAAAAAAATCGCATTTTTTTTTGTTAAAATATTCCTATTTTTATTTTTCTGAAATTGCCAAAAAAAAAAAAATCCTTTTCATTGAAATGCAATTTTTTATTTAATATTTTAATATGGTAATAATTTAAATATGTAAAGAATCATAAAATTTTTACATTTTTTTAATCGAAAAAATACTTTTATTCAACGTTTGCTTTGAATAACACGATTTTATTTTTAATTTAAGATAGTGGTTCGCAAACATAATTAAATTCAGAAAAAATATTTTTTAAAAAAAATTAATTTCAATAATTTTCATAATAAAAGTTGTTCAATAATAAAATTCATTTCAATAATAAAAGTTTTATTTTTTCATTTTCAAAATAATAATTTCATTATAAATAATAAATTTCAATAATAAAAAGTTCTTCACATTTTCTCATCTATTATTTGAAATCTGTAACGATTTTTTTTCTAGACACTCATTTGTTAATAGATTTTGAAAGCAATATCAAATCAAAATTATGTGGCTTATAATGAACTAAACTGACCACCAATGAAATATGATTTTGAAACAAAATTGGCAACATCAATTAGGATTTGAAATTCGATTCAAAATAATTCTCCAATTGTTTTTAATTTTAATTTCTCAATTTTTGACACCTCACATTCCTATTTTTGGTACTTTTTGTTCTAACTTATTTTTTTGGTTTAAGTAATAACTAAAAGGGAGAAATTAGAATGTCCCGAAGTGGTCTTCATTGAAAAAGTTAATTTTCCTTCGTGATAATATATTTTTTTCATTTCGTTCACACACTTTTAATATCTAGATGTTTTGTATTTCTTTACATATTAATCTGCAGTGATATTTTTCAAGTACTTACGGCTGTGGTGTTTATTACGTAAACCCTATTTATTGTATTAGTAACACTACGCCACTAATGCTCATCTTTATCATATATGACCATATTTATTGAACAATTTAAATAAAAAATATTTAATATTTCATTTCTTTGAACAATACTTTTTCCATTCACCAATCGGATATTCAAAAGATTTTCCTATTTAGATATTAAAAATTTCTATTTTTATTTAGAATTAACTTTTTTTGCCAATCAGCTCTTTTGCAGGGATTAATACTTGCTAGAAGATTCAATTCAATATTTTATATAACTTTGTCTTAAAGGCTATTTCAACAAAGTAATTTTGATAAACATGGAACTGCTACTATTTAAGAAGCTTTACACCGTTCTGTTCATTGCGATGTGCATAAAGTAGTCTATAACTTCAACTACTTCTGAAGTTAAACCTTAATTGTAAGTACATCAAGATTTGAAAAATATTATTAAAAGCATGCCTTAATAAGAAACTTGCCAAACATTGGACGTATGTCATATCTTCTTCAAAAACAACGAGAGAAAAAATTAAGTGCGAAATATTTCTAAAAACAATGAAAACGATTTGAGTTTCATTGAGTTTTACAACACTGAAAGATACTGTCTGTGAGTATTTATTTTATTACTTGCATATTTATAGACTTAGCATTATCACAAATAACAAAAATTAAAAATAATTCATGTCAATGAAAAGCAAAATATAAGCTCGAATTTCAAATACTTGGACTCTTTAAACTTAAAATAATGAAATATAATATAACCTTATAATAATAAATTAAAATAATAGAAGTCAAAGCAGTAAAAGTAAGTCGAATTTTGATGGGCGTAAAATAAACAAAAGTTAGAAGGCAAAAATTGAATATATCTTATTAACAAAAACGAAAGTTTAACTAAGAGGAGAAATTATACTAGGATTAAAGTTCTTGTTAAAAAGTAGAATTATCGAAAAATGCCTCCTCCTTGAAGGATTTTTTTGAATATGGTTTTTAAACGAGATAGTTATGCACTTTAAAGTTATCAAGTAGATTTTATTTCATTTCAGCTTAGTACTTGATTATTATCCTCTTTTCATCTCGTATAAAAATATTATTTTTATATTTTTAATTTCTCAATTTAAAATAATTTCCAATAACATCAATTTTTTTATTACGTATAATAAGATAAAGAATTTACCATCTGCAGTAGATGAAAAAATACTATATCAGAAAAAGAGTACAGAGTGTCACTTTCAATAAAATGAAAAGCAAATAAAAAAATCTATGTCTCAAATTTTGTTTAATCGTTTCAATATTAATATAAAACATAAAAATAAAGATTAAAGATTAAGACCAACTGAAGTATTTAATAGTTGTGTAGCTAAAACTCGACAATCTTTTTTTTCTTGTCAGTTCCCGTCTAAGTGAAATGAAGAGTTGTAATGATTTTATTTTTATTAACTGATTGAGATGATTCATTATTTAATAGATTTTTGTGCTATGAAAAATGATACTGTGAATTGATGGTAAATATTCTGAAGGCAGTCGGTTCTAATATTTATAAATATATTTTCAGTAAAAAATAGTAAAAACATTTTTATCATTTTCACAATATTTTCAAGCCCATTCTCTTTGTATTGTGAATTGTTTACATTCTTTCTTCAGATAAAAATCTCTTTGTACGAAAAAAAAATTGTAATAAGTTTTTTTATCACAAGAATAATCCTACGTCTTTCGATTGCTCAAATGCTTCTATTTTGCTGCATTTGCTGCTAGAAAATATTATCTTAATATAAATTAAAATCATTGTTGCTCCTTTGTATGCATCACATGTCCTAAACAACACAGCCAAATTCATCAAAAGTTTACTTATTAAAACTTTATTTATTATTTAAAACAAGAGATACCTTATTTATTATTTAAAACAAGAGAAAGAATACCATCTAATTACAAAAATTAATTAAACATTCAATTAGAAATTAACCGATATTAAGTTTTTTTTACGTAATAATTTCGGTGAGAATTACTCCAAAGAAATACTTTTACATCGCCTTAAAATTCAAATTTTTATCTTTCCCAATGATGACAGTTTCATTTCTATGCAATTCTTCATTTGGTAAAATGTTTTTAAATAAAATTACATGCGTACGATTTTGAAATAAGGAGACAAGTTTTTCTTTTGTTGCAATGGTAAGACTTTGAATTACTCTATAATTATATTTTTACTTTTTCTCTTTTACTTTATACATATTTATTACCATTTTTTTTCATCGGCATTAATGTAATCATTTAAAGGTGTCTAAAAGTAAGCATAAGTGAACCACTCAAACGAAGGTAAGAAAAGTGAAGCTTTTGCAGGTAAACATATTTTCGATGACAGTAGCGATTTCAGACATTAACTAAAATGTTGACTTTCTTCCCAATAGTTTTGCATAAAATTAGATCAGGAAAATAGTTTTACACTGATTTAAAATTCAAAATATTACTTTCCGACGATACCAATTTAAATTCTGTGCAATGTTTCCTTTAATTGTTTTCGATTTTAAAATATGACACGGTAGATTTTGAAACAAGGAAACGCATAGATATTCGTTTGCAAGAAGACGTTTAGATTTTGAGCTATTTTAGCCCTATTATTGCAAATAATATGCATTTTTATTTAAAATACAATACGTATCTTTTGAAAAATATTTTGATTATTTTTAAAACATTGATTTAACGCTGCTTAAGAAGAAGAAAAAGAAAAGAAAAAAAAAACTGAAATTCGGATAAAGTCTAGGAAAGGAAAATTTTTTCGAGCAAATGAAATTCTTTTTTATTGTTGAAGAACACGAATGCATACGAAGAGTTGTTGCCAGATAGCATTAGCAAAATTTTAAGACGATAAAAAATAGATGATTAACAATTAATGTTAAAAGCAATTATTAATTGGTTTTATTTCATGTTTTTAATGAGAAATGAATTATTTAATTAGTTGCCCCAAAACATTATTAAAAATCTTTCTTATACTTCAGCATTTGTGAATAAATACTATTCACAAATTAATAAAGTTAGCAAAATTTGTGAATTCTATTATTTTTATGGAGAAAATTTGCTATCGCCTGTTTCTAAATATCTTATGATTAAATTGACATTCCTATGTTAAATAAAAACATTGCCGATGATAAAAATAATTTGTGTTGCCAGATAGTAATAAAATACGTAAAAAAGTAATTTTTACGATAGAGACCTTATACATGAAAGAGTTTTAATCTTAAGTAACGCCAGAAATGCCAACTTATGAAATACATGAGTTTCCGATATTTAATGATTAGTTCAAGCATTGCTTTGTCAAAAGATTTCTAAAAAAAACTTTTTTGCAATAAACAAACTGGAAATTAAGTATAAAAGAGATTCTTCATCTTTCAAAAGTTTTCCTATTCGAAGAATTATAGCAGAAAGTATTGTAACTGTGAAAAGATTTTCATGAATCTTCACAATTTGGCTTGTGGTCTTTGCATTTACAGTTAAATCTGAATTACATTTCCGATTAAATTCGTCAGCAAGCAGATTTTTTTTCTGTATCTATCTATTTATATGTATTTGCTCACGATAACTAAACAATAGACCACATTGAGCTAAAAATATAAGATTTGGTTTGTGTTGGAGTAGTATATGGATATCCTGTTCAACGACCTCGTCAAACTCAACCAAATTTTGAGCACTCATTATTTAAAACAAGGAAAATAGTATTACGCACTTTTAAACATTTAAAGTTAATTAAATATTTAGTTAATTAGAAATAAAATGTATCTTTTTTTACCACACCAGCTTAACTGAAAATTTTAGAAGAAATGATTTTATATCATATTAAAATGCTAAAATTTTACCCTTTCAATGACACCAGTTTCATTTCCGCACAATATTTGTTATTATTTTTTAGAAAAATCAATACAATGAAGTTAACGTTTAATTTTAATCACGTTAACAACTGGTGTCCTGGCAGAGGAGTAACGCATCTTTTCCGTGATCGGGGCTTCCTGGTTCGGGCATAGTTGTTCTTTATTCTGTATTATATCTGCGAGGTGTGTGAAAGAGCCTCTCTGTTAAAAAGGATTGAGCAAGCGAGTATGTGAGTGCCATCTTCATATGAGCCAGAAGTCAGACTTCATCCCTCGGATACTCAGGGGCCTTTACCCTCAGAAGCTACTACACAAACTCGGGTTAAAATCACTGACTTCGTAAGCGGACTTGTCTATGGCAAGTGCCTTAAGTAACAACAACCATCACTTTAACGCTAATTTTCACATTTCTATTTTATTTGAATACATATTTACTTTTTGCCATGTTTTTATTTGTTTCGAAGTAGTGATTCAGCAATGGCTGAAAGCAAATCTAGGTAAATCATTCAAACGGAGGCGAGAAAAACTCTTTCTTGTACATGAAACATATATTTGGCGACGGAAGAGACTTCAGACTATAAAAAATTACCAATATTTTGTCTTTTTTAAAAAAAATAGAAACTTTGAAAAAACTTGCAACATCATAAAATTTAAAATTTTGTCCAATGAACGGTGCCAATTTCATTTTTATATAGCTTTTTCAATTGTTATTGATTCTTTGGTAAATTTAACGCAGATAATTTTGAAATCAGAAAATATATATGTACTTCTTTGCTGTGTAACGTTAAGACTTAGAAGTACACTACACTTATTTTTCTAAATTTCTCTTTTATTTCAATCCATATGATTTGAAATTGGTTTTCTATCTTATATTATTTTATACAGAAATAGATTTTACTTTAAAAATATTATTAATGAAGTATTTGTATTCTAAGAAACACCTGTGTATCAACGAATATTCTCTAAAATTTCGCCCAAATACGAAAATAGACATATTGTGTATTTGTCTGTTCTTATATGTGTGTCAATATTAGGAATAAATGTAATGAAAATAATTTTTAAAAAGGCACATTTTTAATAATACTAAAAAGCTAAAATCCTTGTATCTGAACTAATTTAGCTTCTTAATTTGTAATTTACATTTCTTTATAAATATTCTTATTATTATAAATATCATGGAATCATGAAATTATTTTTTTCACAAATTCTCATATAGCATCAAAATTTAGTTTAATCAATTTATTTAGCTCTGTAATTATTCAAATAAGGCAATGTCATCAAGAACCAATGAGAATTCAAAATTCTAAAACATAATAATAATGAATATAAAAGTATTATGAGCTGATTGGATGAAATTTACGTATAATCTAAAGATCGACATTGTATATGTGTGTCAAATTGAGGTCAAAATAGGTTAATGGGTGTAAGTACTTTTCCAACATATAATTTTCTTGATTGCACTGAATAATGAAGAAAATTTATTTTCAATATTCGTTCATACATTTTTGATAATTTCATCTATTTATTTGCGTATTGCGTTTCCACTCATAGGAAACAACAAATATATTTATTTACATCATGTAATTGTAGATATAATTAATAATGATATTTTTTGTGAAAAATTACTGAGTAAAATGTTGTTATACTATAAAATTAATATATAATTATTTGTAAATTGTAATAATATAATGTATATAAAATACCTACAACAAATGTTTAGAAACATCGACAACATCATCTATTAACAAGTCTGTTAATAGAAAAAATGATTTTATCTTCTTTTAGGAATTTTTTTAGCACATGAAAAAATCGAAGAAAGACCAACCCCAGTATTTGTTGGTATCTTACTAATTTTGCCAAATTTGGGCATGAAATTTTTAAATATAGTGGTAAGCGCGCTTATATGCTTGCAATAAAAGTGCTTTCTTTCATAAAAAAGCTGTGCATATATCTTTATGACTGAGGGAATCAAAATTTAATTCCATCATTAAATGAATGAGCATGTTTGACGTATTTAGAGACCACAAGGGGTCACGGTGGCCTATCGGTAAGGTTTTGGCTAGTAGCTCGAGGGTTTCAGGTTCGAGATCCGATTCCATCGAAGAACCTACGAGTAAGCGGGTTTGGTGGACGCTAAATTCGTCGTTCCCAAACGTCCTCCCGCTAATGTGGATGTTTGGAGATAAAGGCACCAGCTCAGGTGACGTCCTCTTCGTCTGATCACGGTTCAAAATTACGATGTCTGTCCCAAATTAGCTCTAGTGTTGCTTTAAAAAACGGGATGTTAATACAACTAAACAAACTAAAGATCACGAGCTTTCATATAAAATAAAAATATCCGAAGTCAGTAGCTCAGAGACTCGGTTGCGTTTTTTTTTTCTCCGTAGAAAATATATTGAAGTGCTTTTTTTTAAAAAAATCTTATAAAAAAGGAGGGTGGTAGAAGACAGGAGATCATTGTTAATATAACTATGGATCATAAAATTTCACATGGAATAAAATTGAATAAGTTTTTGGGGAACATTGCGTTGGTTTCCTTTATTATATTAAACATACAAATAATTTTTAAAAGAACTCTTTCATTAGTATGCACAAAATGTAGAAATTTCTTCTTTTTTTTCATTTTTCTGTCTTTTAGTTTCCAATTATTAAATGGTACTAAAATCAATTATTTCAGAAATTCATTATCAGTTAGTACTCGAAATGGCATCTGTCAACTGATTAATTTAAATAAATTAATGTATTGATTATAAAGGCTCTAAAAATATTAAAATAATGTATTGTCATCTAGTGTACTTAAGTGTAAAAAATTAAAAGCACTTGAAAAAGTGAAAAGATCCGATTCACACATTAATACATGGAAAGAGGTAGAATTAAATAATGAAATATAATATAATGAAAAAGAAAAAAAAATATTCCAAACTCTAAAAGGATGGTTCTTTTATTTGAAACCAGAAAATAAATATACATGATGGATTCCAAATTTAAATAGACACGAACCACGTGATTTCAATTTTCATACCCTCATTCAATTTATTTGTTGATGACACTGACTTGGTGAAGCATAAAAATTTTCAGATGTCACCTGGGTATGTTAAATATTTGCTTCTTCCGAATTACGGAAAGCAATCCTGCCCAAAGTTTGAGCGAGAACGTAACGCCTGAAAATAAATCAGACGTCACTGAAGATATGCTTCTGTATAAAATATACGGATTTGCCGAACCTGCGCATCTGACTGATATGTGTACATTAAAAAAAAGTGAAAGGTTTTCCTGCCACTCCCAGGATTATAACACATTTTTATGTGTCTTGTTTCATTCCGTAGATAGAATTTTTGTATCATTTTTCACACGTCTCTTTGATGTGTTCGAGTTTTTAAATTTTATCTACTTCTGAGTTCTGCATGACAGTACTCCATTTCAATTTAATGATTAGTTAATAGATTAATTTAATTCAGTTTTAATTTCATACAAATGGCATTACTTAATATCAAATTCGAGAAATAAAAATTTCGTGAAACTCAAATATATTTTTTGAATGTTTCAAGATTTCATAATAAGAATATTAACGAATTATAAATGAAAAACTAAATGGTAAATCATAATAAAGAAGGAAAGGATTCCCATTTTAAAGTACTTTAAATTAGTTACATTAGTACATTAAAGTACTTTCCATTACTTTTAGTATCAAGAACATTAAAGTACTTTCCATTTAAAAAAAAGGCTTTTTTTAAATCATTTTTCCTATGCTGTTCACAATTTTATGTTTCCTCAGTCTTTTAAATAAATATTTCATTAAAAAATAATAATTTATTTTATGTTCTTTAGATCTAAAGAAGAAGAATGTTTAATGTTTGCAGAGATAGATATTGTTGATATTAATTATGGAAAAGGTTTTGTATATTTTTAAGAAATGCTGGCTTATCGTTCAGTTAAAATAATTATCATTTGAAAAATAGTTGTTAAAAATAGTGAACTAAGTGGCTTCAAAATATTCTGCATATAAATATTTTGCAAAATATTCTGCACATAAAGTATCGGAGAATATTTTAGATTGGGTTTACGAAGTTAAACAAACACAAGTATTGATTGTTTTTAAGATTTCTATTTAAAATAAATCCATTCGATTTCAATAATTTTGCTACAGCGATTTAAATGCCTATTCATGCTCACTTTATGGGATTGTATGCAAAATTCTCCTTTTGTGTATTTTTAAGAAATGACAACGAACTGTTCAATTATAATAATTATCAACTGAAAAATAGCTATTAAAATTGTAAGTTGAATTAATGATTTCAAAATATTCTTCATATAAAGTGTCAGAGAATATTTTAGATTCAGTTTACGAAATTAAATAAACATAAGTACTGATTGTTTTGGAGATTTTTAAAATAAATTTAATAACGGATGAGATGCCTATTCTTGTTCGCTTTATGGGACTGTCTGCAAAAATCTCATCAAAGCTTATAATATGGTCACAATATCCTCAAAATAAAATTTTTTTAACTTCATTTTAAGTTTTAGAAATAAAAGGAAGTGCCCGGTGCTAAATTAAGTGAATATGATGTATGGTTTAACAAGCAGAAATTATTTTTTACCAAAACTCTTCTCATCCTTAGTGAGTTGTGATTGTGAATTTAGCACGGATTATATTTCTGACCATGTCTGCACTAGGGCTGGGCGATGACGGGACTTCATTATCGAGATATATCGTCCAACACATATCGATGTTTTTCGATATATTGTGATATCTATATATCATCCTATTTATTTATAGCTGTTATAAGTTATAAATAGCATCTCTTAACATATTGATTCATCAAAACAACCTTTTGAATAAAAATATTTCGAAAACAATTTTGTTAAAATCCCTTTAATAAAATGTGTCCAGCCAAAGCAATGTCTGCATGTTACAGCAATCTATTCATAACGCTACATTTAACTCAAGTATTTTTACATATTAGAATATGACAGTATTTATAGAAATATTAACAAAAAATCTGTGTGAAGATGAAAAACAATTAAAAGCAAAATAAATAAATAAACACTAACCAATTATCAAAACGAAATCTAAAATGCAGATTAATTGTGAATATCGATTTATTGTGTTGCGATTTATCATGAAATATTATTCGTGATCATGATTTTTCGAAAACTGGCATCAAAAATTCGATTTTTCAAAAATATCATTTTTTTCTCGATAAATCGAAAATCGGCACAATCCTAATCTTCACACAGGATAGTTTGAACAATTTCATCGATATTTTTCAGTCACTCTCAATGAAGCATAGCGATGGTTTGCAAAGAAATTCTGCAATTTTTCAGTAATATCTTGATGAACGTAGAAGAACAAGGATCAAGAATACCTGGATGTTTATCGCCATGAAGAATATCCGTGTAAAACTCTTTTCGTTAATCTCAAACTATTAGTCCCAGTGAAGCAATATTGCAAATTTGTAATAGGTCATATTTAACAATTAAAACTTTTTTTCCATCTCCACAAAACGGCATTTGAAGTAATACATGAATTTCCTATTAGGAATGTATCCTGCGTTACGTGGTATTAAAATCATTTCACGTTTCATAATTTCAAAGTAAAAGTTATTTTTTGTATAAAAAATTATAATATTCTAAATATTTTATAGTTTGAATTTTTTAAAATTGAAATAAGATTATCGATTCAATCAAATGATTTTTAAAAATCGTTGATAGCCAATTATTTCCATAAATTCTATGTTATAATGATTATTCAATTTTAGTCCCAAAAGTTGAGTACAAGAAAGTTTTTAAAGAAAAGTTTGAGACAATTAATTAAATAATTAATTTTTCATTAATAAAAAGCATAAGAAAACCAAATCAATTGTTTTTATTAATGCAACTTGTTAATCACCTGCTTAAAATGTTTTAGAGTTTGTTAATGTGTTATGGCAATAGCTTTTCGTTCTCAATGTTTTCAAGACAAAAAAAAAAGAAAAGAACGATTTACTTGCAAAAATTCTATCCTTTTTCACTTTATTTGAATTCCTAGGATGGATTTATGTATTCTTTTAGGCATAGTTAAGTCACTACTTCTAATCTTTCCGCATTTAGAAGTTATTTATTCTTCTCAAATAAAACATTATTCATTTATTGTTCCGCAGAAGATGCAAGTCAAGATGGCAAGTGATTTTAAGAACAGTAATTCTTCAGTACAATTCTGTGAACTTCAAATTTCTTTTAAAACTAATAAAAATATTACTAAAATTGTTTAAAAAAATGAAACAGAAATATCAAAAAATAAAGCAAGGTCTAACCTTTGCCTGTCAACGAAGCACTTGGAAATGTCCTTATTTTAAAGCATTTACATGTATTTAATTATCAACCAAATTTTGAAAAATCAATAATAATTTAATAAGATATTGCATAAAAGGAACATTCTGAACTTTAAAGCGGTATTAAAATAATTTTTGTGTTAAAATATTTCCTAGACAATGACAAAATTTCTGTTGACTTCTAATTAATAAGATCTATTATTAACTTTTACATTTTGAAAAGTTGCCAGTGTTTTTTCTCTTGTATTAACTAGTAGAATTGGGATTTTCGATGAATTCGGCCCGTTGGTTGGGAGAAGATCTGGAACATACACAGTCACAATAATTTTTATTTAAGATATTATTGAATATATCATATATAGAATATATCATATTTAGTTAGTTTTATTGCATTTATTAATGTAAAAGTCTTGAAGCAAAACATTACTCTTAACTCTGAAGGTTTTGATACTATCCTGTTTTCTTGGGAAAGTTATGAAAAACACAAAATTTTGTGTTATCAGCGTTAGTAATTCTGAATTTTGCTTTTCATTTATTAAAAACATATCTTTTTCCGCTGAATTATTCAATATACATCATTTCGCTAATAAATCATTTGATATCAAACATCAAAAGAAACTTGGAAAATTTGACTTGGAAAGTATTGCGATATGAAATATTTCAAATTTTTGTAAAAAAGTAGTAAAATTATTCACTATCATAGTAGTATATATATATATATACTAAGTGATTTATATATATAAGATAAAATAAAAAAGTGGGCAATAATAGCAATTAATTTCTGAATAAAAAATACAGTTCGTCGTACAGCGGAATAATTTTGTAATGGCATCTCTATAAAGCAGCGAGAGTAGTCTCCCAGAAACTTTCTTGCATATTCCCTAAGACAGGTATTAACTCCTTCCTCCTGCACAGATGTGTATAGAAAGACAGTATAGTCCCTCTATACTTAAGTATAATAGAGTCAAAGTATATAGAGTATAAGAGAGTTAAAATATATAGAGTATAATAGAGTCAAAAGAATTTTATTTTCAGAGTTCCGAACTCGAAAATTTTGTAAATAGTAGTATGTATAGTAAAAAAAAATTTAATATGCTTTGCATATCCAAATCTTTGCTTTTTGGAATGAGATACGTTTTATATGAATGCGGATGCACATACTCGTAGTAGACCAATCCGCTATTAGGTAAGGTTCAAATTTGATGCATATCTATATGTTAAATGGCGAACTTGGGAGTCAAATTTAATCTATCTCGTTCTTTTCGTTTTCTACTTGGACAGATATTTTAATAAGATTTTTAAGAAACGCTTTGTGGCGTTATTTTTAAAAAAATTCAATTTCAAAATTCAAAAATTATGAAAGTTTTTATTTTTTATTTTTATACCCTGCTGCTCTTTTTTGTTGTATAATTGAATGTATAAAATATGATTTCTTACTTTAATTCTAAATTGATGCCATTTCAATGCACACTAATTTTTTTATTGAATTAGTAAAATATCTTTAAGATATGATAAAAAATTATGAAATACAAATGTGTGTATTTATACAAATGGAAAAGTCTGATCCTGCATTTCGCAATTCTTCATAGTCGGAAACGCACTGCATTTGACATAGTCAACTTCTACAACATTTTATCATTTTGAATGGGCCCTTACTCGGCTTTTGAATAAGAAGTTTGATGGATTTTCATCCGTTCCGAAAGTACATTGTGGATGTTTATTCGGCATGCTTTGTATCAGGGTTTGCCGCAATCCGAAAAAAGCAAAAGCAATAAAAAACTCGGAATGAGCTTAGCAGATGAAAATGACAGATGATGATTCCGTTTCAGAATTCTGTTCAAGAAGCTAGAAAAATTATTTGCTTGCAATAGCAAAGTGCTTTTTTTTAACTTTAGCTTGTCACGTTTCTCCAAAAAGGAATTTCGAATTGCATTGAGAAGCACAGTAAATAAATATAATATGGATTAAACCGCTTCAAGTCATTGTAAGATATAATTTAATTGATTTTAATTTTTTACATAACATTAATATCCAGGTTTGAAGTTGTAGTATGTGTATACAGGACATTCTTCTTAAATTTTTATTGCAATACCTCGGTTTCTCCCTATAAAAATCTTAGTTTTTACCACGAATTTCGTTGACGTGTCCCATGAACTGTCTCTTGATTTTCTCTTTCCTATTCAGTGTTTGATTGTTTCTTATTGTGAGAAATGACTACGTATAGTGTCTTGATACTAAAGATCCTTATGAAGGGTGAATACCGTCAATAGTATAGTGACCGGAAACAAACAGAATATAGATTTTAGGGCATCAATATTAGGAAATGCCAAGGAAAGAGCTTTAATGCGTTGTATTTAGGACATTTTTTGATATTGTATCTAAAAACATCATGACATATCACTAATGACATTATCATTGTAAGATAAAATAGTCAAATTATATCCAGGAGATTTGTATTCCTTTCTATGTCAATGATTTCTTTTTCAAGCAATCGTTTCTCACCAAGATGAGATCTGGCCAACTTATTTGCTCGAAGAAAAGAAGATATAAAATGTATTCTTTGTATTATTCTTTTATATTCATTTTTTATTGTTTTTATTGGGCTATTCATTTATTTTCTATAAAGTGTGTTTTTGGTTCAATTTTGGAATTCAATTAAATCCCTTAATGGGATTTAAATTGATTTCCATGAAAATAGTCGTCTTATGTCTTGCTGATTTCAGAATCAGAATAACTTTCGAACACATTATCCATGAAAAACAAAATCTCAATGTGTATCTAATGTGATTTACTCAGAGAAGCTTTTGTGGCCACGGTGGCCTGGCTGTAAGTTTAATGGCTTCGGAAACGGGGGATTTCAAGTTCGAGGCCCGATTTTACCGAAAAACCGCCATATAATCGGGTCCGGTGCGCGTTAAACAAGTCTGGGAAAAACGTACTCCCAGTGTTTTACTCCCAGTGTGGAAGTTTGGAGTGGCGGATGCCAGTTCAGGTGTCAACCTCGTCAGCTGTCCGAGGATCAAAAGTTACGATGTCAGTCCCAAAATAACCCTAGTGTTGCTTTCAAAGAAACATTAATATAATAAATAATAAGCCAGAGAAGCTTAGTTATAATTACATTCTTCTTTGTTGGATACTTTGCCAATTTGGAAGTATTTTATAAATGAATACTTTTGGAACGTCACAAATAATCTTCCAGATGATTTTAAAATATACCTCAGCTCAGAATGATAAAACTCAGGAAAATCATATGGCTTTTAATAAATGATACAAAATGAAAAACGCTCACGAGAGTTATATGAATTAATGAAATCTTTATTTAATGGTTATAAAAGAAATTTCAATTATCATGGTGAATATTAAAATTAAAAAAAATATGTTAGAAATGCTTTGTTTTTCATCTGTAAATATATCTAATTTTTTCTACTACATACTATATTTATGAAGCGTGTCACATTTTTTAAAAGATATGAAATCCACATGTAAATGGATTGCTCATCATGAGATATTTGGAAATGGAAACTTCGTTAGCTTTTAATAGTGGATCATGCCACCTAGTGCGAACATAGTTATTTAATTATAAACGGGGTAATAGTCCCTCGGGGAGCATCTCGTAATTGAAGACGAGAAGCTTACGGTATAGTGGTTGGTTCTAGCCACCCTTCAGTATATACGAAAGGGTGGGGGTAGCTACCTCCCATCGATGGCGGGACGTACTTCCTTAGGGAAGGGTTGTACCGTGACCGGTGATGGCCCTTAGTACTTAACTACAGTTTCTGTCAATGTTGCTGCCACGGCGGTTCGGTCATTCAAGTTTTCTGTGTATCTTCAGGCGAGTCGGAGTAGACAGTCTATGATAACGGGTAAGAGGGATTATTTTGAATAGATATTGAGATACATGTTACAACACAGACATGGAGTCGTTATATAAATAACCGTGTCTTGGGCTATTCGGAAATTAGTATTTTTTGTGGATTATAATGCTGATAGTGGTTGTGCCTCCTGATGACAGCAGGAACGTTTTATAATTGCACCCTAATGGAGTATATTTTGCAGAGATATTGAGAAGCATAAAATGAAACAGAACTCATTCGGATTGGATGAATGGTTAAATGAATGTAATAGATAGATCAGATATTGTACGGGAAAGGATTAATTGTAATATGCATTCATCTGGTTACTCATATACCCTGGAAGATGCTTTGTATTTTTCATAATTAAGATTTTTCCTTGTTGGAATTGGATATCGAGCCAGAATGAGTCTGAGCTCAAAAACCGAGATCCTGTTATCAGACTATCTTTGTTCAGTGGTCTCTTTGGTGTAAAACATTTGAACTTCCTACTCATGCCACGTTGAAACTTGATATAATCATATTCAAAATTTTGCCTCTATTATTAAAGATCTAATTGATAACATTCCACTAGACTGAAACATGAAATAAAAGCATCTTCTTTTACAACAATTATTTGTATTGGTGTATTAGAGATAACTGCCTCAAGAAGGAAATACTTAATCAGTGATGAATTAATCAAAGTTTTACATTTTTGCATACGCCTATGCAGCTTTTGCATGTGGTAATGCCGATTTCGCTAAATCAAAGCTTGTTTTAGTGGTAGCTTACAATTTCTCCGAGTCTTATATAAACTATAAATCCAGTGGTATTGCTCTAGGAAAAAAGTTTTTGTTTTTCCAGGTAGAATTTATCAAAGAAATATGAATGGAATAGCGTTCTAAAACACTCTATCGGTAGTAGAAATTTTATTTCTGACTTCTGAAGATTTTGCTAATTTTAATGCGTATTTCTTAAATATTTCGTTATTTTGTGCCTATGAATTTCAATAATTTATCAGATTATGAAAAACCATTTCATATAATTTATAACCATAATTAGAAATAGAATTTAGTTTAGCTTACTTTAGATATATTAACTTCCCGTTTTAAAGCAACACTAGGGTTATTTTGGGACGAACCCCGTAGTTTTGAACCGTGGTTAGATGAAGAGGACAGCATCTAAGCTGGCAATCTCTCTAGAAACTTCCACATCATACCAGTGGGAAGTCGTTTGGCCCAACGGATTTAACGTTTTCCCAGTCCCGCTTACACGATGTTTCTTTTGTAAAAACGGGCATCGAATCTGAGGCCCTCCGGTTCCGAAGCCGAGACCTTACCATCAGGCTACCTTGGCCTCAATTAGAAACAGAAGGATTATAAAGTATATAAAATGAAAGTATTTATTAATTGTTATAACTTACACGGAAATTCAATGAAATGAGGGTATATTTGCTGAAAAACAGCGAAAGAACTACATTAGTTTTAGGTAATTGGCAATAGGCTGTAACATGCAAACTAATATTCATTATTTCTTACTATTTCAAACATATTCTCACCAAATCGTTGCTGCGAGCAGAAGTGGAAATGCATGTTCCCCTTCATCCCATAGTTCTCCGAAGTAATTGGGAACATATAAGTTAATTGGGAGCATTCCTGTAAATAAGGACGGTTATTTAATACATTGGAAATACATTCGGTGTAAACGGTTATTGCTTAATAAACCTGCAGAACATGATTATGCTATCGTTACTCATATGAATATCTCCTTAATCTTATACTAGAATTTTAAATAAAAACGGCAACTTCTGTAAAATTCTTTTCCAATTATTCTAAATGACCCTACTTTTCCTGAAGTCATATATGTTCTACATGACTTCACTAAAAATTAGCTGTTAAATTAAAGGGAACATCTTCAAATATTTGAAAAAGCATTTTTACTAGTTTTATATTTATCGGCAGCTATTTTAATTTTTTTTTCAAAAATTGCTTCACAACAGGAATAACTCTCAAAAATTTTATCATAATAGAAACTTTCTTTCTTGTTTCCACTCTTTACCAAGCATGGCCGATGTAACGAAGAATGTTAATCTAGTGTAGATGATTTGGTATTCTCTTTTCTTGAACCCTCCGTTCTCCCTTAGGCATTGAGAAAAGGAAAGAGAGCAGTGATTAAAAAAACAACAAAAACAATGCAACTCATTTCATGCAAGTCTTATTTAAAAGGGTCTCTTTTGCAGCTAGCTCTGGGGAAGATCCTCAGGGAACAAAACTCTGCAGCAGAAAATCGTTTCCGCAGGTTTCAAATCAGATAGCGTTGTTGCTGCTTTACTGAAAGTTTCTGATTAAAAATATTGTGGAAATCTCATTTTCATTTAATCTCCCCGCAGAGAAGAAATGCTATTTTCTCATGACAGAGTCATTAAATTAATACAGCAGAGTTCAAGATTATACAACGGTTTTGCTATTTGGGCGTGTATAATGTGCATCGAATTGGACGGAGTCAAATATTTTCCAAGGGGTGAGAAGAACGAAATACTGACCTAGCGGTTGTCTTTGTCATCTACCAATGGCTAAAAATTGAGAGATCTATCCCAAATGCCTTTGTTTCATTTCGAAATGGAAAGTTAATTTAAAAATCAGCGGATGACTAGAAAATTATATTTAGTCTAGCTTGATGGCATAATATTAGTTTCAGAAGACACCGAATTACAGATTGGATGACATATTTTACCGAAGACTTCCCATTTGTGTTGACTTGAGTGCTTAAGTTTTGTCATCAAATAAATGCCTCCCACCGCCGTAGTTAAGACATTTGCAATTTACCATCTTAGTGCTATCCTTGTCTGCTTACTCAAATTACCAAATTTCCCCAAAACTTCATGTAACTTCAAAACAATAGTTATTCAATTTACCCTTTCTAGGGCCGTGGGAAGTATGCTTCCCACCAAATTTATCAATATTTGTATGAAATTATGTAAATTGGCATAAGTTCTGTCATTTTTTTAGGAAGACAGATACTTAGATGCTTTAGTTCTTTATCTCACACAAAATGATGTGTCTTGATTTGTACTTAATTATTAATTAACCAAATTAATTAATTAATAAAATTAAATTAATCTAATAAGCTAAATGAATCCCTTTTCTTATTCTAATTTCGAATCTCAAAATATTTTAACCTAATATGACTAGAAAAAAATGGCCTTTTAAAGGGTTAACTGAACATTGACGGCCGCGGTGGCTTGGTGGTAAATCCTCGGTTTCGGATCTGAAGGGTTTTCAAGTTTGTTTCCGTCGAAGAACTGTCGTGTGAGCGGGTCTGGTGCACGCTAAATCCGTCGAGACCAAACATCATTTCGCTTGTTTGGTGCAGAAGTTTGGAAAGGGGGTGCAAGCTCAGGTGTCGTCTTTGTCATCTGACCGTAGTTCAAAATTAGAGGTCAGTCCCAAAATAGCCCTAGTGTTGCTTTAAAACGGGACATTATTATAACTACACAAACCGTTTTTTGGAATTTTGAAAAAAATGTCATCTTCTTGCATTTATTTGCGCATTCATTTTAACAGTTCGCCAAGTAATGAGGAAAATTAAAAACATCCCTTTATTTCATATGTAGCATTTATTCAACTTAATTCAATAAGCTCTATTTAATTTCTAATTGATATTACCATTTTGGTATTTTATTGTAAGCATTCGTGTTTATTTTGATTACTTACCATTCATTCATAACAGCATCATGACAATTTCACGCCGAGTTAACTTACTCGTGGAAAATATTTTCAACTCCAACCATTTATGATGCTGTGAATAAAGAAGAGGCTGAATAGAGTGGAAAAATTGTCATCTCTAATCATTTTCTCATTCAGTCCACTAACTCTATTAGCGTAGTTAATCTCATTTAATGAATGATGTCGGAAGCTAGAGTGGAAGGAAATTTCGCCAAAAAGGACATCGCCTCTCCTCTCCATTTATAAAAGCTCTAAAAGTATGCCGTTCATCCAAAATCCCGTTTCTCTCTACGTTAACTTAGTACTTAATTGAAGAGTGCACGGAGAATGGGGAAAGGCTCTCGCATTTACTTTAAATAGAAATGCGTGAATAAAATTATCGGATGTTGTTAATTCTGTGTGAAAAAAAGACTTTTAGCTTTTAAAAATGATTAATATATATTGATTTGATAAATCCTATCTTTTTTTAATAATTCATTTTTATTTTAAAATAAAGATTTCTAAATTCTTGAGATTTCCTCGGATGGCTTTTAATTTCTGATATTTTTGTTATATTTTCTTATAAAAGTATTAATTGCACTTTATGTTAAACATTGATACTGAAGATCACGATTTTGAAATCCGAGGAGACTATCCGTGCATCTGGTTTCGGAGGGTTATAGACTAAATATTTCGCTTTACTCTTCTGAACTTTAAAAGAAAATAAACGCAGCATATAATCAAATTTGCTATATGCATATGTTTGAAGGAAGCACACACACAGTGTGTGTATGTGTGTGTGTGTGCGTACACTTTGTTTCAATAATTGGTTATGAGTGTTTTTATGTTTTTGTATTTTATGATATTGTATTTTTTGCTTAATTAGTGGCATATTCTTTTATAATTTTTTGTTTTGTTCCATTATTTCTGTAAAACAATTGTGTATATCTTAGGCCTTAATTTCAGTGGATTTTCGGGTCACGAGGGGTCAATACTGTTGGTCAGACTCCTCACAGAAAAAAAATCCCTTATTTTGAGTCCCTGCTTGAGGGTGACCCTTGAGAAAGTCTTCAGGCTGGATTCTTATTTTATTTGGTTTAATTTTGGTTCTATTTTTTCCCTTTAACTTGGTTTATATAACTAATTAATATATATATATATATATAATACTAATTTAAATTAATTCAATTATTAATTAATAACACTGAATATTATTAATCAGATTCATATAATTAATTAATAATTATTAATTTTAATTAAAAATTTTGAAAAAAATTATTTATAATATTGGCAAATTAAATAATACTGAAGACATTTTCCTTTACGATATTTGCTGGTCGCGAGGATGAAAGTATTGATTGTGATTTTATTACTAGACTAGCCGCCTTTGGCGACCAGCCGGTTCGCCAGTATTACCGTTCGATACAATTTTCAATTAAATATTTCAAATAACTTGTCTCTTAATATCTTCTCCAGCAAAACATTTTTAATCTTCACATTTTGATAGTCATACCAAACTTATACTGTTGTTTAGATCGTTTCGTTCAATTTACTATATATATTTTTCTAATTTGTTGTTATTTCCGGTAAAACTTCAACTTTAATTTCAAGTAGAAATGCTGAAATTGCAATTAATATAAAGATATATTTTAATGAAACCAAGTGTTTTATTTTATTTATCATTTTTAACGTTATTTATTTATTTATTTATTTATTTATTATTATTGAATATGAGTACTGCAAACAGAATCCCTCGGTATTTAAGTCTTATGTGAACTACAAAATATTTTTCATAATTTATGTAATATCTCAAACAATAATTCAACAAAAATTTCTCAGATTCAGCATAAAATTCAGTTTTTAGTTTTGATTTCAAAAGGATTGAAATGGAATCAATAATAATATCTCGTTCCGGCCAATAAATATATTTCAAAAATTATGAAGTCTAAATTTAATGCAGTAAGGTATCATATTCTGAGAAATATTCTGGACACACCAAATTTTAAATAAATGAATGAATGTTTCAATTTTCCACGATCAACTAAGACTTATTTATGAAGTTTTGAATGTTAAAAATTTAGAAAAACTCAACATTTTCATAATCTTAGGTCAATTAATCTTGAGAAACCTGCACACTGATTGGCGTATTTTCTTTGAAACGATCGATGGTAAATCTAAAATTATTCTTTTTTTATTGAATAGTGATATTCAAATTTTCATAAATCAGTCAGTTTAAGTGATTGATTTAGTTGATTGGAAATTAACTCTTTTTATTTAAAATATTAGTGTTTCAAGAACATTTTGTTAAACGTGATTTTCACAGCAGACGCTCTATGTAAAATCAAAAATTCGTTATTTATTAGAGCATTTATTGAATCAAGTTACATAAAATATAATCATTTTCCATTTAGACCATTTTAGCAGACGTGTGTCTATTACTAAAGGTTTACTAATTAGCTGTATGGCCAAGATTTGAATGGATATCCTGTTCAAATTAAACAAAATTTGCCTTAAAATATAACTGATTTATTGGATTAATAATATAGATAGTGTAAAAGATCATAAAATAATTTTTCTTCAATTTATTTTTTAGAAAAAATATTTCATATTTGTTTCATTTCCTACAAACACGTGCTGAAAATTATATTTTTGCAGATTTCATTTCCAAAAAGATTTAATTTATTTTTAATTGGAGCTTTAATCAATGTGATTGCAACACTTTAAAAAAAGCTAATTTTCCTCCATGAATGCGAAACGTGCTCTTGCAGCTTAAATGTTATTTTTATTTTGTACGAAAGAAATTGTTGAAAAATATAGTTAAAATATTTATTTAAAAATTAATTAAAAAAGAAACTTAATTTTAAGGTTAAAATATTGTTATCATTTAAAAGATAAATTTTTGATCTTTAACTTGATGTAAAAATCTTTTTGTGCGGTAATAATTTCTTAAGTTATAGCAGAAACACGCCAAAATTTCGCTTCATTTTTAAATAAATAAAATTCTAAAAAATTCGAAAAACTAACCCCCAGGTGCACATTCCCGGCCTCCAAGGTATACACGTGCCAAATTTGGTAGCTGTAGGTTGAATGGTCTGGCCTGTAGAGCGCCAACACACACACACACACACACATTGAGCTTTATTATAAGTATAGATATAGATTGTCTCTACGCATGGAGTATTACTGATTTGAGACCCGCTTTCTCCGAAGAAGACCATGTGAATTGATCTGGTGTACACTAAATCTATTGGGGATGAAGGGGAAAGAGAAAGTACAGATTAAGGTGCACTCCTCGTCATCTGATCCCTGTCCAAAGTTACATGGTTTATCCTAAAATAGCCTTAATGTTTCTTCCTTCAGAAAAAGGTACTAATGAAATATACTATAAAATAATGTATCGTCAGAGTTGTTGTACGGATTTTCGTAAGATAGAGGAAAACCATTCTTCTTTTTTTTAAATCTATATTTAGTTCACAATCCTTTTCTTCATCCGTTTTTCCTTCCTTTTCTTTTATGTATTTTTCCCCTTAAAATTTCCCTTTCTTTTTCTTCTTGTTTTCATTTCTTAATTGTTTCCTCATTTTCTTTTCCTTCCGCTTCTTTATCAGGTGGGTGTTCTGACATTTTTTTTATCTTCTTTTATTTATTTAAAGCTTCTGTTAGACACTTTTGAAGGCGAATCTTTTGAGAGAAGTCTGCTGACGTATGGTAATACTGAATGAGAATATCTAAGTTCATGAATCAAGCACAATTAAAGAGAAATATCGCAAATTCTTATATGATGCAATTTTCTCTTGGGTTTTGTTACAGTTTGCTTTATTACATAATTTCCGACATTTTTTGCTCATTTAGAAAGAAAGATGGATGAGCATAATTTTTTAATTTTACACAGGCAAAGAAAATAAATAAAATTACTTTTAAAAAGAATAAATTAGTTTAAATTTAATCAAATTTTATGAAATATTTTTTCTTCATTTACAAGTAAAAATGGAGAAACACTATCATATTTAGCAAAAATAGTGATTAAAAATTTTGAAAACTGTGGCGTAACATTTGTGTTATAACTGGCTCCTGTTTCCCGTATATTAAATTATATTTTAAAAAGTTATAAAAATAATCAAAAAATTGCAATGAAATGAAATTGATATCATTAAAAAGTTAATTTTGGATATTTCAGTTAATTTAAAACCATTTTTTGAATAAGATTTTGGAAGAACTGGTTATCTATTTCCAAATGTAAGTAATAGGGATTACCCCTTTGGAGAAGGAGAAACCTATTTTCTCACTCAATTACACTCTTTAATTGGCGTCAATTTCTTGATTTCTTTTATATCATAGTTCCTCTAACTAAATGAAGCATTCGGAGACCTGGAAAGTCTTTTCCAAGGCATTTTTAATAATATTTAGGAGTTTCTTTTATTAATGAATCGTTGAATTAAGTGCAGCTGTAAAAGGAAACTACCATTGAAACTGTCAAAAACGGCAACTCATCGTGATTTGATAGTTGTCATTCGGTAATAATTAATAAGAGCAATTCGATATATATTAGCATTTTATATGCAGGATGTTCAAAAAAAATGGAATAAGTTAACCTGTCCGTAAATATTTAAATAAAAAAATACTGCCAATTATAAAATATCATTAATTAAGGTGGAAAAGTTTTATGAAGTCATTCTCACTTTTCGAGAAGTTAATGATAAAAAGGTAAAAAAAATAAATGAGTTAATAAATAAAAATAAATATTTTTGGTCAATTTTCTTTATTTTTTTAAATTTATTTTTGTAACTTCTTTGCTTCGCTATCAGAGGTGCTATAACCTGTCTCAATAAATTTAACATAGTCACTTTTATAGGTACAGGTTAGTTTCCTGAATTTGCGAGACGCCGTTTCAAATTTAAAGGGCCTAAATTGACTTTACGATCACCCTGTGTATTTATTAAAAGGAAGGCAATAGTTTTAATTAACAAAATGAATGAGTTATTCAATAACTTATAACAGTGTGAGTTATTGAATGCATTCATTTTAATATACAAGATGGAGCATTTTAATACAATAACGGTGTTATAAAAGCCATTCACGATATGTTTATAAAACAGAGAAATATTTATCATTGCTCATTAAATACATTTTAAATCAATCGGATAATCAATTAAATTATCTGGTGAATTATTAATAACCCTAATCTTTCATTTCAGATCGCTAACAACACAAGGTATCTTTAGGGATCATAAACCGAAAAAAAAAACCTACTAAAAAAATTGAAATTATTTAGCCAATGAAAAAAAAAATTAATAATAAAAGCAACCTCTCATAATTTTTAAGTTTAACTTTGATTTAATCTATATAATTACGGATTACATTTTACTATTATGCTTATAGAAGACTCCAGGGATTCGAGAAAAATGAATAATGAATTCGAGTTAAAGATGGTTGTAGTTAGTGAAGCACTTCGACAGCAGAATATCTGAAGTAATCGCTGCTGGTATAACCTTTCATGGCTTTCTTTATTATTAATGTGTTTAAAAGGTATGTGACTAGGTTCGGTATAAATGTTTTGAAAAGCGCTTTAAAATAATTACCTTTTTGAATAAAAATATGTAAAATAACATATATGAAATTAAAACATACCTTTTGAGTTAAAAACTATTTGTAAAATTGAAAAAAAAGGGCCGTAGTTTGGTTAGAAATAAGTGTAAAGAAAAAATCTTCTTGTTTAGATTTTTATCAAATGATTTTTTTAACATTTTTGCAAAAAGTTTAATAAACATATTATTTAGTTCTTGAACTAAAAAAATATTTCTATTCATTGTTTATATATTGATGCTCGACCGATAAAATTAGCATTCGATTGATTTTCCTTTTCTTTCACATTCTGATGCACTAAAACAACTATAAAAATTTCAAAATGAATAGATTACATATTCTCTTTTAACAAACTTTAGAACATGTTGAAATATTATTATACCAAATTTCATATAAAATATGCATTAGATTTTATTTTATGAGATTTTTTTAATAAGAAAACTCTACGGAAGATTAAGCCTGCATCCTGGCCTGGGGTGGCGTATCTTCCCAGTGATCTAGGCTTCCCGGTTATGGCATGGTGGTTCTTCTTCTGTATTCAATCTGTGAGGTGTGTGAATGTGCCTCCCTGTAAAAAGGGGCTTTGCAAGCGAATGTGACGCATGAAGTAATAAGTCGTACTCTTGGCCCTAGTTGGCGGTACTAAACAACGAAAGACGCTCACTCGGCTTAACTCCCTGACAGATAACAGATTAGCGAGCTTGTAAAGTGCCATAAGTCACAACACAACAACAAAAATTAAAATATGAGAAAATAGTATTAAATCATATGTAAATGCAAATATAAAAATCAATGTGACATCAAAACAATTGACTTAAACAACAAAATTTAAGCGGCTTTATAAAGAAGCCTTTTCAAATATTAAATAAAAATATTCATAATTTCGAAAAAAAAAAATCGATTTTTCAACGTACTCACCAACCTATTATTTTTAATTCTTTTAGGATTTTCCGAAATAATTCTGAATTGCAATTCGAATCTATAAGAATAGAAGACAGGCTTTGCCTTCTGAATTGGAAAATATCCCTTTATTAGCATTTATTATTGAAGTGACGTTGATTGAGACGTTGACATATTAAGACATTTCATTGGCGAAAGTTTTTAACGAGACGGTGTCCACTAAGACTTAATATTAATGTAATTATTTCTTCTTTTTTATTTAATTCTTATTATTTTACTTTACCTGTTTCATGTTTGCAAAGATAGAATTTTGTGAGAGATTTGTATTCAATTTTTGTTGTAGTAGAATTTTGAAATTTTTTGATACCAAACACAATGCATTATTTTAATATTTTTAGAAGTTTTTTATCTATTAATAGATCAAAGCAGGTAAATACATTAAAAAAAGTGTTTTTTCTTCCTATTTATATATATATATTCTTAGAATTTGAACAGTTTTCTTTGTAAAGCCTTCTTAATTTTTTTGGGAAGTTACATTGATTTTTATATTAGTATTTATGTGGGTTTGAAAGCTATTTTACATCTTTAGATGCTATTTTCTCAAATTCTAATTTTTAGTAGAATTTTCTTACGAAAAAACTCAT
>JAPMOR010091409.1:290915-358411 GCA_026543865.1 Argiope aurantia | reverse complement strand
ACATCAAAATGTTTTTCTTTAAAAGCACTCAAGGATTTTAGATTTCGAGTCCAACAATTCATCCAATTTATCACCACAACCACCCCATGACAGGAAGATCATTTGACCACAATGGGACAATAGCAAATAGTTGTACCATTAGACAACCATTTGTCGTTGTCCCTTTGAGTTCATATTATGTTCCAAAGGTAGGCGTGGCCTTCCATTGCGCACAACAGTTGGCGTCGTGTGAACGCTGTTGTGCTGAATGGTGATCTCTGATCTTGTTTTCTGTGCTTCGAAAACACCATTTACTCACTCGTTGCCTATTGCTGTGAAATCACAACCTATCATTTCCATTACATTTTTTCCCAGGTAGTTTTCACTTGATTATTTCGATGCATCGACGTTTGCCCTCTGGGCTCGAATCATCCAAAATGGGCTCCTCACTTATTATTCTTTGATGGATGCTTGCTGCTTGCTTTTCGTTAGAAGTTAGAATTATTCTTTCTGCAATCAAGGTATGTTCTATACGTTGTTATGAGCAGGTTTGTAGGTTGTCTCAACCTGTCGTTTCATAAAACACCATGTGTATTCATAAAAATGTAAAATCTCAATTTTTTAGGGAACAAAACGTTTTAACTGTAGTACGCGAAATTATATTTAGTGTCTAATTTTGTAATTTAATTTTTCTTTCATCAGTGTTAGATGCTATTTAGTTGCTATTAGAAATCGAAAAGATTGATATGTTCAATTTTAGAATAAAGATAAACTTTAGTGCTTTTTTTTTCTTCAAATTTTTAGTTTTTTGGGTGAACTGGCAATATAAAATATAATTATTTTTAATATTTTCTCAATGGTTAGCATGTAAAGATACGACTTTTGAGCTTTATTGGAAATCGGTATTCGACAAATACAATTTTCTTTCCCTTTTTTCTACTTATTATCTCAGTTGGAATCGAGTTTAACTCCACCGGCTTTAAAACTCTACCATCATGCACGTTTGACTCATGTTGTAAACTATATCATTCAATTATTACATTGAACTACTTACGTCACAAATTTTGCATATATTACAGTAAAAATTTATCATGGTAATTGCATAAAGGTTTTCTCGGGATTATTCGTTATTATTACTAACAACGAAGATCAGGATAGCCTGGTTCATAGGTCGTTGGATTCGCATGCCTTGGGTTGTGAGTTTGAATCTCAAACTCACAACCAGCCAAAGATTCTCCATGTACATGGTGGCTGGTGCACGTATAAATCTGTCGTAGCCACGAAGTCTTCCAAGTCGAGACAATACCCCTGGAGGTACTGGATCAGTGATCGTACTCTGTTTCAGATCTAAATTACGATCTGAGGATGAGTGAATGAAGTTCACTCTTTGAAAACGGCTGTGATGCATGAGTAGCAAGGCGGCCCTAGATGACGCTACTGAAACAAGAGACGCTAAAACTCTGCTTAAAATCCCTGATATAGTCAACGGGTTTGTCTATGCCAAGTGCCCTAGGTAACAACAACATAATTAACAACTTTGTCTCATCTATGAAACGTATTTCTTACTAATATATTCTTATCTTCCAAAATAATGTTAATTCTATACACAATTTGCTAGATAAATGAAAGAAATAAAAATTATTTTAAATTTATTATTGAATGCATCATAACCGAATCTTATCTTAAAGCACAATTTTTTAAAACCTCATTTCTTTTTTTTTTTTTTTTTTTTTTTTGTAGTTTGATGCTTTAAGAGATTCTTTTTTTCTGAGTTGCTTCCAAACTTCGGGAATCACTTAGGATTTCCCCAAAAAGTGTAATGTTGTTTACAAAACTATCTACTTCGCCATCTTCTGCATTAAAAAGGAGACAAAGTTTCTTGTAAGTATTAAATTTTTAAGCAGAGCCTTCTTTACTGAATTCTGAGACCTTTTTTCTTTCTAACCAACCACTTTAGCAAGCGGAAACTCTCAAAATTATTTGTATTCTGATTCTTGATGGAGTTGAGAAAAAGTAAAACTTTTTTTCAAGGCAAATCAATGGTGCAGCTGAAATAGACATTTCCTATTAAGAAAGTAAATGAAGAATTTAATTTCGCTATTAAACGTGGGAATTTCCAGTTATAGCAAGCCATGGTTTTTAAATATTAACTTACTGGTGTAATGGAATGTGAATTAATTTTGCTTTATAAAACACAAAAAGATTAATATTTTCAATTTTTAAAACTAGAATTCATGGGTTTTTTTATTTGATCAATGAGGTTCAATCTATATTCAAACAATTGTCTTTTGTACAGTAATACAGAAAATGTTTATTTGACTATATAATCTCAGGTTCGAGGTCCGCTTCAACTGAAGAACCGTCTTATAAGTGGGTCTGGTGCTCATTAAATCCATCGGGGCCAAACGTCCTTCCGCTGGATGTGCTGTGGAGAAGGGGCTACCGGCTTAGGTGTCGTTCTTGTCATTACACCATGGTTCAGAATTACGAGGTCCGTCCCAAAAGGGTCCTAGTGTTGCTTTAAAACGGCACTTTAATATAAATAAACTAAAAAACTTAACTACGCGATGTTTTTATATTCAATTGTGGTGGCTTGTATAATTCGGTTAATCAGTTTTGATATTTGGTAGGTAAATAATATTTTATATAAATGAAATAAAAAAAATTCTTATATATTTTCATTATATAGCACTTGGATGTTGCGCCGGTTTAGTACTTAGAGGATTAAGATGTTAATCCCTTATCCTTAAGCATAATAACGCCCTTAGTATAACGAATAATAAGGTTTAAGTCAGTAATATAATAACTATAATTTACTCTCTAATATTAATTAAGTTAATGTTCAGATCTGTAAAGTAAAGAAAAGAACTGTGATATAAAGCACATCACCATCTTATTCTCTAATTTCCCTCTTTCTCATTTCGTCGAGTTCTGAAATTGTATGACCAAGACGTTGTGGATTCTCCAGGTCTTGGTTCCTCATGACTAGTGCTTTCTTTTTTCTTTTTCTCTTCTTTTATTTCTTCTTTTTTTAAAAATCTTCGATCAATTTTTGCTGGAATATTTGCTGATTATTCTATTATAAATGCGGAAAATCATTACAAATATGGATAATGTTTTATTACTGTCTCAGTTAGAAAACTTTGTTTTGTAATTTTTGGCACCATATAAGTTTTTTTATATGCAAGATCTTTGTATTTTAAATGGGACTGATGTCATTTTACTTATCATTCAACGATTTAGTTTCCTTGATGGCAAAATGTTTTTAGTATAATTAACTCGTTCAGTTATTTCTTTTTTATTTATTCCATACTGCATGAATAGGTTTTTTCTTGCTATATTCAATAAATAAGATGCTCTAAAATGCATAAAATACATCTCATGCAGGAATTTAAGTAAAAAATATTGAGTTGAATCTATTTTTTTTTGTATCATTTCAACCGAAAATAAAGTAAAAAGAGGTATAAGATTTTTTTAATTTTAGAAACAGATTTAAAATACTAAAAGTAATATTATCATAATGAATGTAAAGAATTTATTTTCGTCATTTCCGCCAAAAACACTTGATTTCTAATTTTCAAAACCAGCAACAATTATAAATCCATTAATGAGTTTCTTTATATTTTCTTTACCACGTTTTTGAAATTAATTTTTATAATCACAAATATATTCAATTTATTCCAATTGTTTAAATATAATCTTATTTCTTCTGCTGTTAGACATTTCCTCATTTTTCAGGAAATAAGCTCATGGAACTGCACGTTTAACACATATCTATCCATAAGAAAAAGGAAATGATCGCTAACTTATGTGTTTTTTTAACATTCATATAAATATTTAACATTTTATTTGCCTTTGACCCTGAGCAATCAACGGACTACCAAACATTTGTTTGAATGAGTGGATTTTCTTTTAAAACTAGAGATACATAAAAAGTTCCCTTCATTTTTAAATATGTGTTTTCATTGAAATCTAAGTTTGCCCTCTTTTCTATTATTGTCAAAAATGATCCTTTTTCTACATTTAGAAATATTTACTACCTGGGTTTATACTGTTTTCTTGAATAAGACAAAAATTATTTCTCTACAGAAAAAGGGATCAACTTTCTGCTCTCCGTTGCTTTGTTGCAAAAATCATTTTGAAGTTAAAAAAAAACTTAACAGTAACAAAGAATTTAAAAGCTGAGCCTAGAGCTTCTGTCAAAACAAAGCTTTTAAACCTTACGAATTGTTATGCCCTGTTTAACTAGTTATTTTTGAAGTTTGCATAGAAGGAATTTCTTAATTTAATATTCACTGATGTACTAGACTTTTGAATATTTCACACTTATTTCTAAGAGACGCAGAGCATTATTTAATATTTCCAGAATTTAATAACTCTTGATCGATTAATTTAACTAAAATGTAATCTCGATTCATTTGGTCTTGAATTTAAGCAAAAGTTTGTTTCATTATTTCATAAATTATAGATTAAAGATCTAAAATAGGAAATTATTAAAATAAAAATGCTCTTTTATAATAAGAGTGTAAGAGTAACCAGATATCAGCCCAAGAGTACCCCTGAAATGAGAGGCTAATGAAATACATAAAATTAATGGAACTTCAGAAAATGTAAAGAAACTTAAAATATTTTTATATTCTTAGATACACATTTCTTAAAATCAGATACTAAACTTCGTAAAACATTAATTTTTACCTGAGATAAACAACTGACTCAGGAAAATGAAGAATGTCGAGTGATTATTTTTTAAACAACAATATACAAGTCAGTTCCAGTTAATGAAGACGTTAACCCTATTCTCGCATGTTCTGTACACGGACTGAAAAAAAAACTTATTCTCAAAATAGATTTGTTTTCGGAGCTGAATCAGCTAGAAGAAAGGCTTAAAAATAAAGATTCGTTTCTTCGTTTGAAAACGTTGAACGGAAGTGAATTGATCTCCTTCTCATCCTTATTGTTATGCCATTCTGCGAAAAGACATAGCTTAGCAAATAGATCAGGTCAAGTCTCTTTACTTCTAATTCACGTATGAATTTTTTCTATTTTAATTTCCGGATTGACATAGCAGGGGTTATAATTTTACAGAGAAATCAAATAGATTTGTTCTTTAACCCATTCGATACCAGTTTTTTTTCTTTTCCAAAATTAAGATAATTTAGGGCACTAATGGGTTAAATAAAGTATAAATAGCTATATTCTGCTAAAATAAAAACAAAAATTAACTATAAGTGCAATTTTGGAGGTGCAATATATATGTCTCAGTGCTCTTTTTAAATGGGACACATGTGCCCATTGGGGTTGAAGTGACCATAAAAAATACAGTGGATACGAGAAAAAATTGTACTAAAATAAGAACTAATCACAGAAAACGATTAGGACATGCATTTCGATAAATTCCCCACTCACTCTTTGGGTGATTTAAAAATATCAGCGGGACATATGGTGCTCAAAAGGTTAAGTGAAGGCTTAAACGAAATCTCTAATATCCTTTTAAAGTGGTGATTTCAAAGAAACGGGACTATTTTTCCACTTTTTAAGTCATTAGAATGAACACGGTTTCAAACAAAAAGCTTAAGTGAGCAAAAAAAAAAAAAAAAAAGGCTTAAAAATCCCCAGATGGATAATCATATTTCCCAAAACAATTATTTAATCAAAATTTGTAATACTTAAGATTAATGTACGGTTTCTTGCTAAGCACATCATTGTAGTCCCCATCGTTCAAAAACTTAATCAAAAATTCACTATTTTAAATGCTTTGTAGATATGGCGACAAACTACTTTTGAATTTGCAATAAAATTGTCAAGATTACATTTTGTGAGAAATCGAATCCAAATAATTCAAATTTGGCGATCGTACATTAATCTTAAGTCTACTCCGAAAATGATAATTGTACCATCTAAAAAATTGCCCTTTTAATGACATCAGTTTTATTTCAATATAGTTTTTATCCTTAATCTTAATATGTTTTTAAATATAGTTTGATACACAATA
This sequence comes from Argiope aurantia, assembly GCA_026543865.1. Taxonomy (NCBI): domain Eukaryota; kingdom Metazoa; phylum Arthropoda; class Arachnida; order Araneae; family Araneidae; genus Argiope; species Argiope aurantia. The sequence goes on along the minus strand of JAPMOR010091409.1, from coordinate 352,440 downwards.
TGCAATAATGTTTTTAAATGTTATGATGGGACACAAATTTATCAATCAAAAAGTTCAGTTGCTTGCTTTTGCCAATTGAATTTTCACGTCCATTTTTATTTCGTAATCTATGCACTTATTAATTTGCAATTAACTAATTCAATTGAAATCATGGATTTCAGTTGCATCAAATCACCAGGGGACTTTTTAAAAAATGAATGACATGTTCAACGCAAGGTAAAAAGTTAATAATAATCTGGGTGAATAAGCTGGTCTGTAAAAGGGGTTAGCATACTTAACCCCTTCTAGGGCCATGAGAAGTATGCTCACACCAAATTCATTAATTTTTGTGTGAAGTCGTGTACGTTGATAAAGTTTTGGACTCTAATTAATTTTTGCAATAAGACAAAAGCTTAGATGCTTCAGTTCCGTATCTGACAGAAAATAGTGTATCTTGATTTATAACTTAATTTTTAATTAATTAAAATAATTATTAATCAATTAAATTTATCCAATAATCTAAATGAATCACTTTTCATAAGCCTGTTTTAAACCTAAAAGTGTTTTAATATACAATAACCGACGTCCTGGCCTAGAGGGAGCGCGTCTTCCACGTGATCTAGGCGTTCCTGGTTCGAGTCCAGGTTCAGGCATGGTTGTTCTCTTCCTTGTGTTCTCTCTATGAGGTGCGTGAATGAGGACCCCCCCTATAAAAAGGGGTTGCACAAGCGAATGTGTGTGTGCTATCTTCATTTGAGCTAGAAGTCAGACTTCTGTCCTCGGGTGCTCAGGGGTCCTTACCCTCAGAAGCTACTGCTCAAAATTTGGCTTAAAATAGTCACACGAAAAAAAATGAAAAATATGGCCTTTTAAAGGACTAAACTCAAGATTTAACGTGAAGATTCGACCATAGAAATATTTAAAAGACCGAGCAAAAATTGATAAAGAGGGAAAAGATATGTTCTTGCTTAGTTTCATAGAATGCTTGTAAAGATTGGAGACTTTTTAACAAAAGCTAGCTTTGGGCAATACTAGAATGGATTTTCATAAATAATGCTATATAGAAAGATATAAAGATGCCCTTCACTGCATTTTATGTTATGTGCTAAAGTAATAAGCATGAAATGTATTTAGAATGTTTTTAATCTTTTGTAAAATTCAGTATAAATATTCGATGAACAATTGTGAAAAATGTTTCATGATTTTGCTTTTCTAAGAGATCAACTTAAATTCAACTTAACAGAGATGGAAATGTTTTCCGAATCTTAATAGTATTCAAGCGAAATGTTGATACAAGTAGGCCTATATATCCTGATTTGAAATTAGAAATGAAGAGATACGCATGCGTAGTTAAAAATCATTCATAAAATTGATCATACTTTCTTGACTATTTATAGAATTTACTCTATTTTAATAATATTTTTATGTTTTCCCAAATTTAAGTATTATTTATACACAAATACATGTAACAATTTCCCATAAAAAATAAAAACATTTTTTTGGAGTCTCAATTCATTATCTACTTTCTGTGGGACAAATTCTTTTTCTTTTGCATCAATATTTCATCAGTCTCTCTAAATGTACTTGTAATCGAATCGTCACTGAAAAATATGATATTAAGTATATTTGTTATATGGTTGGAGTCCAAAGACAGTTCTCGCAACCTATCTGGAAAAATCGAAAAAAGGTTTAAATTTACAAGTGTTTAGATTACATAGTAAACTTTGAAGTAGACTTCTGAAATTCAGACCATGGTCAAGTGGCAAGGATGACATTGTGCAAGTATCATTTTCTAAATCTTTTCAACATATGCAAGTATATATATTAAATCTAACACGTATATATATTAATCTAATATTTTATATTTGTCTTGTTTATGCACAGGATTGGTCGTTGGGTGGAGTTGGAGTGGATAACCCAAATATCTTATCAGATCGCTGTAGATCTAGATTTCTACTATTCAAGCAAGCCGTCTTTACTGAGTTATTTTAAAAAATTTTATTCTAGGGACTATGATTTTTAGTGCAGATAGATTACCCTCTTCTTTGTTAATAATAAACCTATCCGTACAGGCCCTTTCCTGTGATAAAATTAGTGACAAGAGGGGATTGAAGTTGTCTAAATGGAGATTTTACATTATTGAAAATGAGTTATTTTAACATTTTCAGAACCTGAATTATCTGTTAATGAATTTAAATTTTGATTGAATACGAGTGATGCCATCTGTTATTCAAAATTAAAAAAGTTATTTCAAGATTCAATAATATTTATAATAATGAAATATATATTGCAGAATGCTAAGAAGAAAAAAAATTAAATAAAGGATTTAAAAAACTATTTTTTAGCAGTCTGATAAAAACGTATTGCTAAAAACTGCTTTCATTGTGAAAACAATTCGATTTCTTGAGATCGAAAGTATGTAAATTTCAAACATTATGCCTCCCCATCATCAGTCACTTTCTGAATGAAGGCATCCTAAATATCTTTGGATAATCGAAAACAATGGCCCAGCTTAAAAAGCTTTCTAAGTTACCAATTCAATTTCGCCGGAACTTTTAAGCCCATCTCGGACAGATTATGAAAGCATAAGCTAACTTTACTACATGTCTGAAACAAATTACTGTAAGAGTGACCCAATGTCAACCATAAAGTGGTTCCGTTCAATTAAGATTCGGCGTCGAGGCGATCATAAGGGTCACTTTATGATGACTCGGACGCCGACATATTAATTGCATTTATATGACGTACCGCCCGACTCCATAAACATCAGATTGAAGAAAGTGATTTGCACCGCTAAAGTGATTGCCCATTCTATTGCGGAATGTTGACAAGCTGCGATTAAAACTCGACATGGATGAGAGGGTGTAACTTGTTTAACAGGGAGGAAATGTGAGGGGTGAAACCTAAAGACACCACAAATATATGCGTTTCATTTCTCTCGGTATTGTGAGAGCTGTACACAATATACTCATAATTAGCTTAAGTGGAGAAAGTGATAGATGAGGGATTTTTTTTGGGAAATAGCATTAAATAGAACTGTAATTTTATGGCAGTTTTTTTCACCTGGAAGTATTTATTAATGAATAAATAATAACTTGTATTAATTGATACTAATAAATTCTATGAACACACTGTTTATTACAGCAAATGCAGAATAATTGAATTATTAATAGATAGCATAAACGATTTGATTTTTAATACGCTCAGATAAGTTTTTTTAGAGTAGTCTGAATTTGGCTATAATACAGGGTGGCCATAAAATAACTTTCCCTGTTTGGAGACTTCTACAGCTAAAACGAATGAAAAAATGAAACCAAATTTTATATACAGACTGGAGAAGGCATAAAAAAATAAATTTCGTGAAAAAAAAAAAGTACTAAAAGTTGCCGATAGGGGAAATATTGGCGCTGCTATAATGTACAAACGAGGCATATCGAGATGGCTTACGTAAAATTCCTAGTACGTGCGTGACAGCAGCGCCATACATTCCTTGTAAAAAGAGAAGAGCAAACGACCTGTTAGCAGTTCGATTGAATTGTCTATTGATGTGTTCTTAACTATTCTTAATAAATTTCTGCTGATGTGTGCTTAATATGTGACCTACCTCAGCATGCATTTCTGGCAAAACTGTTTTACTCTAGAGGGAATGCCATGGCTGCTCTTAAGCAAACATGCACGCCTTGAAACAGAATAAAAGAAGGACTGTTATGAACATCGAAACTGACAGTTTACATGCAGCAGTGGACAACATCATATATTGTATACAGTATTTTGTACATAGGAAAGATCAGAATATTGAAAATGTTGCATGGTGTCCAGGGGACCCTTAAGATGATGAATAAAAGATTATTTTCTGTGAATTGCATCAATTCATTCATAACTATACTCCCTTATCGGCAACTTTTGGTACTAATTTTCTTTCTACGTAATACATTTTCCCATACCTTCCAAAGTCTGTATATGAAATATCATTTCATTTTTTCCTTCGTTTTAGCTGTATATCATTACAGATGTGTACAAATTTACAAAAGGCTCTTTTGCGTTTTTCTTCAGCTTTTTTCTATGTTTGTTTTCTACGTATAAACATTCGGATAGTTTCACAAATATTTCGAAGATGTTTGTTTTGTCTGAATGCCCATTTTATGAGTATTTTTAGTTCTCTCGAATGGAGGAATTAAACCACCTCAAATGCTATATGATACTACCTCTATCTTTACTGCAAAGCAATTAACTTTTATTTTATTTTGCTTGCAATTTAAAAAGGTTTTACAACATTCCCTTAACGCACTTCGTTCAGTAAATAAAAGTATCTTGGGTATTTGAAATACTCCATCATTAATGTACACATTTTTGACACAATTTTTTCGTATAAATTTCTCAAACTTCGACAGTGACAAATTGCAGCATTTCGAGATTTTTCATTAACTAAATTGAGTGTTTTATTTATCAAATAGACCACTAACTATAAATATAAGAATTTAACGTAAGTTTATGCGAACTTCTGCATTTTAAACTGCCTTTATAGTTAAAAGATTTTCAAATATTCCTTTTTCTAATTTTAATACTTAGAATTCTTTAATTATTCTTTAAATGTATTTAAAAAATGACAGCTTCTGCAGCAATAAAATGTATTACTTTTGTGCATACCTTATCCCTGAAAAGTTAACGTACCTTAATAAATAAATAGAGGTTTAACATAAAAAGTTGTGCAGTTTCCAGAATACATTATTTACCAACTAACAAATATCAACTTTAAAAAAAATCAGTACCACCCCGTGCAATTTTTTTTTAATAAGAAATCTGTGTTTTAGTTTTCTGAATTTGTATCAAGCTTTATTCGCTTTTGTTTCATACTAAATCCATCGTTTAACATTAAAAAATAATCACTAGGGGTAAAATTGAAATAATGGCTAAACACTGGAATGAGCGAATGCAGAATGTAAAATTGTTTTTAATAAATTCGAATTTTCAATCTCAAACATCATTGAATGATAATAAATGAGTTTTATTTTCTGTTTCAAAATGCATTTCTAATTGCAGTAAATACTTCGGGTACATTAAATGTGGATTTAATATCATTGCAGCTCAGAAAGTAAAACAAGGAAAGCTATTGCTATGAAATATACTTAAAATTATTTTGCAAAATTTATTAAAAATAGAGAAAAACTGTACTTAAAATAAATTATATATTATCTTAGTATCGTTAAAAAAATCAAATTCTCTTTATTTTAAGTTGGAACAAAAATAAATGTCGTTCCATAACATGCTTCAAATTTATTGAGGAAAGGCAGTAATGTTTCGATTAATTTAAATAAAAAATTTTCAAAGCTATTTCTTAGTCAACACCCATTCCCAAAAATCTAATTTAATCTCAGCTTAGTTCTAGGTCTGATCTGTGGACCTCTTTAGACGATTTTGTATAACATGATTTATGAATAGTACCCAGCCCATAAACGTGTATTTCATAATTTATATTCATGCATCTGCTTTTACTATTTAGTAGAAATGTCAAAATATTTTAATTAAAATTGAAACAAAGTTAAAATAGGTAATTTCGAAAGTTAAAACTTTTATGCAATAAACTTACTTTTTGTTTATCAAAACTTTTACTGAGAACTCTGATTTTTCAAACAAACCAGCTGTTGTGGATTTCTAATAGAAAAAACAATGTTAATGATCTGATGAAAAAAAAAGCATTTCGGAAATTTACAAAAATAGCATAAAAAAATTGCACGAAAGTAGTATTAAATCCTTGAAAAGTTTATTCTTACTTTCTGGTACACAGAGAAAAAGCTCCGAAATCATCGAGAAATTCGGAATAGAGTTGCTGATGAATTTAAACATTTCAAACCTCCCTGAGTGTGAAGAAAACGCTTTTGGAATTATGTCTGTCTGTGAACAGGAAATTCAAACGCTACACATTGAGCTAGAAGAATGAAATTTGGCACATGCTCTTTACATCCAATTTTAAATGAAATCTAACCATAGGAAATCTATCTGTTCGAATATAACTGAGCACAAAAATTATAAAACGCATAGAGCGAGATGGATAAACTTTGGTACACATATTTAGCATCTAAAGTGTATATCCGTAATAAATCTTGATTCAAATCCGCCAAAAGAGCAACTGTCTTTTGTTCTGCACTTTTTTGAATGATGTAAACGTGGTAACTTAATATCTCTACTAATTAGATAATTTAGTTCGCAGTTTTAGCATTTAAAGAGCAGATAGTATCGCATTTTGAATCAAATCCGTCAAAGGGTTAATTTTCTGTCGGTCTGTACCACCCCACCCACGTAAACGCAGTTATTCAAAAACTCGGTGAACTAGGCAAATGCAGTTTTTCATGTTTCATGGTATTAAAAGTATAATTGTGTGTCGAATTTTGATATAAATCTATAATAAAATGTCAACTCAAATTTTTTCAAAAATTTGATTTTTCTTATAAACTACGAAGCAGAAAACTCCCACATGCCAGATTCTGAAATTAAAAATTTGCATACTCATGACATTCACAATTTTGCTGAGGTTTCATAATTTTTTTTCCAAGAAATTTAGGTAGCAACTTTATTACGAAGTTTTCGGAAAGATTGGTGAGAAATCAATTACGCTGGTTTGAATTTAGTGGAGTCGAATAATGATTTTAGCACTATACTATTCTTCGGAATTTTTACGGAGATACATTTCAATTTATTCTTAATTAAAATTTTAAATAAAGCGAGGAAAAACAATTTCAAATAAGAATCTAATACTCAAGGAGAAACTCCTTTCCTTCTTTCATAGCTCTAAGGTCCAATGGTGTGCCTTGAAGAGCTTTTGAATGGGGCCGGCACGGCACAATTTACATAATATATTCGTCTTATCGTATTTACATGGTCACATTATACAACGGTTTCGAATTTCCCTTCTGTACGTTTTTTTTTCTTTCCAGTATTTTTTAAATGATTTCCTCATTAAAAAAAAATCCAGTTCCAAATCATAATGTGTTTGATATGAAATGTGCAAGAGGAGGTGAAAGTGAAATACCGATTTCTGCAAAATGTAATTTCTCCAAGGCGAAGTCACGTCTTGAAGAGCTAGAGGTTTCTGACGAACATTGCTCCTGTGGTCCCACGGGATGTTATGTGTCGCCTTTCGAGTTCGACGTACCGGATTGCCATTAGCTGATGATGTAAAAGACATTCAATATACTCGCCGACTATTGGCGTATGAGGCAAAAGCCATTTTCTTCTCTCAGAACTTCGTATTCTTCCTTTTCTCCCTCTCGTCCTAGATCAAAGAGTAGAATCGCTTTTTAGACCAACGTGGCAGAAAGAAAGAAAAAAGGGAATACTCTTTATTTGATGATATTTTTTCTAAAAAGAAGAAAGAAAAGGTATGTGCGAAAATTACTTTGCAAAGGAATTGGGGAAAAAAAGAAGGGGGAAGAAAAAAAGGCATCGATTATTCGCTTGAAAAAGGAATATTTGTTTTTCTTTCCCAAGACCAATTTATCGAATTTTCAAGAAATGTTTTGTAGGGTAACGGTCATCTCAGGTAATTTTCTGGATTAGTAAAAATAACTATTTTAGCGATTCAATTTAAATACTATTCTAGCGTGCGTGATTATTATTAGTAATAAATGCAATATTTCTATGGAATCCGCAGCATTAAAGCTTGCTTTTTTCCGGAATGTAATAATATTTAATTATACATCAAGAATTCACTGTAACAAAATGCAGATCCTGCTTTAATAAAACTTCTTCAATGTGATAGTTCATTCAGATATTGCTGTACTAAACTATTAAGGTATCTGTCTACGTTTAAAAGGCAGTTTTTGGTCAAAATTCACAATTTTTTTAATTGTTTTAGTTTAAAACCCATTTATTTCTGTTTTCAAATACGTGTTTGTTTTAATTCTATGATAAATAGAAACCGAGATATGTGATTTTTTTATAAACCACTGTAGCTGAAGACGAAACCGGAATTTAAGTGTTTTCAAACATTTTTATCAAAGTACGCATCTCTGAATTATACATTATTTTGTTATTTTTATATATTATATCAGAAGCTAAGAGTATTAGAATACTTTTTGAGTAGTTTTTATGCCGAAAGGTTTGGCAATTACATCGGCTTTTGAACATTGTTCATATTTAGAAAGCATTTTTAGTACAGGAAAAATGGAACCTTTAAATGATTTATTTTGAAAAACTTGGATTTCATAAAAATTTTCATACGCAAAACATGATATCTTAAAAATTTATTAATATATTACTTTGAAATTTTGCGTATATATTACTTTACGTATTCCAAAGACAATGAACTTGAGATATAACTTTGAACTGAGTAGTTTCTGTTTTAAAGCTGAATAACGTAATTTTAAACAACGAATTTTGTGAAATTTCGAATACAGAAATACTCGATTAGCTATAACGTTTTTGAAAAGGCACATATTTCTTAGAATTTAAATCACTTCCTTCACTATAGCAGTAAGTATATCGTATATAAAAATAATTGGAATATGTGCAATAGAATTTTTTTGTAGAATATTATGCTTTTTGTTGCAATGTTCACTATTTTTTACCCAAATTGGCACATTTTACCGAATCTCAATTGGCACAGAATTTCCTAATCAATAGTTTTCATTATTCGATCTAGATATTTCCCTGATCCATAAACTGAAATAGCTCATTAGAGGAATTTTTCAAAAATTTGTCTCCTTAGGTAGAGAGATACCGTAAGATACCTCTGACTTCATATGGTGATTTGCTTTTTCATAACCACTCTGTCACTTATTTGCCTTCCGACTGCATTATCCATTATGTAGTAATTAAATTACATAATGGAAAATATTATATTATATAAAGAATTATTATAGTGTAGGAAATTCGACACATAATCGGAAGTAATCACATAACTTTTTCCCGAAAGCTTGAAAAAAATACTCCTTTTTTATTCATATGATGTCCCGTTTCGGAATGGCATATTTGGAAATCCTTCACCAGGAATTTCAAGATTTTAATTCAAATGAAAATGTGGATCACGAATTTTAAAATGATTAATTCTATATCCCAGTGAATTGATTTAAATTTTATTTATGAAGAATAAAACAAAGAAATGTAAAACAAAGGATGAAATAAATATAGATCACTAAAGGCAATTAACGGAAATTTTTACTCCAGAAGGAAGTTGTGAGTTTCAATTGGCTCTAAAATATACACGTTAAGTGTAAATAATCTCGATTTCATATTTAAGCCGAAACTTTGAAAAATTTAAAGGAAATTCGGATATTTAGGGAGCTGAGCTTCAAGACATAGCAATATTTAGACTTGAATCATCTATCCATACATTAATTAAATCAACTCTCATTTCAAAAAAAAATATAACTTGTATGCAAAACACGTACATGTCAGTAAAAGCTGAAACAAAACAACAACAATAAAGGTTTTAGTGTAAGATATATTTAAAATATGTTTAAAAATAAAGAGAAGAAAAATCTCCACTGAAATAAAATTGGTATCATTGAAAAGCTAAGCATTTGAATTTTTAAAAAAAGTAAAAATAATCAGAAGATATTGAGATAAAACTTAAAATTTTTAATCGATTTTTAATTACAAATCTGATTAAAATATTGCAGCATTTTTCTTAGCAAATACTCACTAGCCGTGCCGCATTCGGTAATTCGGTTGTAAATACGATTCAGTGGTTTAGTTAACCCATTCTAAGGCCGTGGGAAGTATGCTTCCCACCAAATTAATCATTCTTTGTATGAAAATGTAGGTTGACATAAGTTCTGACAAATTTTTTTAGAAAGACAGAAACTAAGATGCTTCAGTTCTTTATCTCACACAAAATAATGTGTCATGGTTTGTCACTTAATTATTAATTAACCAAATAAATTAATTAATCAAATTAAATTTATTTAATAAGCTAAATGATTCCCTTTTCTTATTCTAATTTCAAACCTAAAAATATTTTAACATAATATGACTAGAAAATAATGGTCCCTTAAAGGGTTAATAGAAAATTGCGTATTCACTGTTACCGGGAACCATTTCGTATGAACTTTATCTTATCAATAAATGTAAAATTTAAAAAAAAAATCAAAATTATAATAGTGAATGTTTTGATCAACAATTCACTGAAAAAAATATGCAATTTTGTTGTTCGTGCATTTCCTAATAAGGAGAAATACAATTTGATATCAGCAGAATTTCGCCGTAGTAATGTCAATTAATTCCATCTATAATATAGTTCCATTAATAAAATGTTTCACGTGATATTTATTCACCGCTAAACGCCTTGATTCACGATCCAAATTATGACTCCTGAATAATGATGAGCTTCTTTCTTGATTCTTTCCGGGTAGGGCCGTGTTTGTAAGGTCTCGGCTCTGGAACCGGAAGGTTTCGGGTTCGAGACCCAATTCCACCGAAGAATCGGGCCTGTTGCACGCTAAATCCGTCTGGGCCAAACGTCCTCCCGCTTGTGAGGAGTGGAAGTTCGGAATGAGGGAGTGCCAGCTCAGGTATCGTCCTCGTCATCTGACCGAGGTTCAAAATTACGAGGTCCGTCTCGAAATAGCCTTAATGTTGTTTCAAAACGGGGCTTTTAATATAATTAAATTAATCTTTCCAGGTTTCATTGTTTAGGATGGAGAAGCGATGCCATCGAAAGAATCTGCTCTCTTTATATCGTCCATAATGTATGGTGCTTACAAGTGCGATTTAGTTTTAATAGACGGATACAAAATTGAACAATTCTAATTTTATTTCTTCTATGAACACAATTTTTAATCTTCTAGTTCGTATATTGTCCTGATTTATCAAGCTAAGCTGGGAGATTGAATTTTTGCTAATGTAAAAATACGAAAATAAGAAATATAACAAGTTCTGTAGAGGTTTTAATTTAAATATTTTTAAGATTAACTTCCCATTTGAAATATAAGTTGAGAAAAACTACTCTATTAGACGATACTTGTCCCCCCATGATATTACGATATCATTTTAGGTTTTTAGTAATTGACGAAGTAACAGCAAATTATGCAGTTTAAAATAACTTCAATTTATTTTAGTAATTAATATACTTACTAGCTTTTTTCAGGGATCGGCGTTTCGCTTATCTTCTATGTTTTCAAAATAATTGGCTAAACCAAAGAACCACTCTCTCAGTCACTGCTACTGTACTTATTTCTCCAATTTATATCACATGTAGAAGTTAATAACACTTAAACCATCCCCTGCTCTCACCTACTGTCCATTTTCGAGAGAAAAATGGTAAACCTCATTTCAATGCACGGGAAACCCTTGACAAAGTTTCTCAGCCGTAAAGACAGAATAAAATATCCCATATTCTATTATAGATAAATTTTGTTTCATAGGACCTCTTAACATGCCATTAAGATTATGAAGAAGAGGCAGATTAAGATTTGTCCCCATTTTTGAGAGATATTGCAAAATTAAAACTCAAAGCCCCGATATCAACAATTGAATAAATTTCACCAATTTTCATCTCGAAATAATTTAGCCATTTTGCAAAAATAGATAATCAGTCGGAATGCTCAATTATTATTATGCAATCATAATTTTAAACTGCACTTTCTTTTGTTTTGATAAGATATATTCTATTAAATTGTCGGCATGACTATTTTATTGATATTAAATTGGCTGCTCAATACGGGTAGTTTATGACAAAGAAAATACTGCCTACTTTTCTCAGACTAATAAAACGTGTTTCCAAAATCTTTTCCCATTTTGTTCCATGAAATGATCTTATCCTGAAACCCCATTCCATAGTGTTCGCTTTTTCTCCGACTGAAATCGAAAGGGGCCTCCGCAACAAATTTCCACTCAAAAAGAAAGGGTAGACAATTTCCGTGTGTTCCAATCGATCGGAGAAAGAAGACCAGGAGGAGGGTCTGGAGAAGAACAAGGAGCAACTTCTTTTAAAGGTTGCGGTCGACCGGAGACGTCGTGTCCAGAGAGCAAAAGAATGTTCTTTTCCTTTCGCCTCCAGCTCAAGAGGAGTGGTGACCCTCATTTAAGAAATGAATATCGACATCCAAGTGCAACATCTCTCACCCCCGGAATTAGAATGAGGCTCGCATTTGAATGCGGAGAAGCCTCTCTTACGTTGCTGAAGGATTCGCCAGAGTGACGATGATTTAAGCTTAGATAGAATCTCTATGCCGCGGATGCTCGAGTCAAGTTTGTCAATTCAAATTCTTTTGATTAATGTTGCATCTTGGATTATCCACAATATCGATGGTTGGCCATAAATGAAATGCAAGTTTAGGTTTCAATTCTAATCTTGATTGTAACGAAAATTTAATTATTCGATTAATTAAATGACACGCTTTATTGAAACCAGAATATGTTGTTATACTGAAATTAATTCTAACACATGGGACATAAGTTTAAGTCGATTCATTCTACTACGAAGTTTATGTTTTGGTGTTGTTGATGCAGCTTATAGAGCCATATCATAGACAAGTCCGCTGACTAAGTTAGCAATTTTATGCCGAATTTCAGTGTCCCTAGTTTTTCAATATCGCCATCTAGGGCCAAGAGTATGTCTTAACTACGCATGCGTTGTAGCCCTCTTCACGGAGCGGTCTTATACGTGCACCTACTACCATGTACACGGAAAGACTTCGGCAGTTGGGTTTCGAACTCACAACCGATAGGATGCAAATCTATAGCCCAACCAATAAGGTTATCTCGGTCTTTGATACTTTCTAATACCCTGTAATAATTGCCGATTTGTTGTTGAACTTCATCCACCATTTTCCAAGTTAAAACAAAGCTCATAATATAACAGTTTGTTATTTGACATCAATATTAGCTTGTACCTTATATTCAACTGAATTGTGATGAAATGATTAGACAAAATCCCTACTTGCACACACTCGGAAAATATTTCCATGATTTCAAAACTACACAAAGATTTGTAATGTTCAATTGGCGAATTTCAGATAAATATTGAGTTGCCATTTATATGTGACCATGGGATGTCAGCTTAGTAAGTTTAACAGTTCAAAATGGGAATCAGTGAAACCTGACCATTTAATTTTTTGAATGGAGCCTCATTAATTAGTTACAAGATAACTTCTATCCATACCAATTGCTCTATTCCTGGAACAGCGTCTATACATCAAGGCATTACACCAGCTACCATGCACACGGAGAGTCTTCGCTCGGCGGGGTTCGGACTCGCAACCCAAGGGATGCGAATCCAACGCCCTACCAACCAGGCTATCCTGGTCCATAGTCTACTTTTTTGTGTGTGTATTGACTTCTTCCGCTCACTTATCTACATCTAGAAAATTTAGAATATATAAATAGAGGAAGAATTAATCGTCCGACCGATTTTTTTAGACGCACGCATATCCTGATAACGCTCGGTAATAGGTGTAAACTATTCACATTTTGACTGTCGATTTGAAATTCGTCGGAGCCACGGTGGCCTTGTGATAAGGTCTTGGCTTCGGAATCGGAGCGTTTCAGTTCGAGACCCGACTCCACCGAAGAAACGTCGTGTAAACGGACCTGGTGCACATTAAATTCGTAGAGGCCAAACATCCTCACGCTAGTGTGGTGTGGGAGATTGGTAAGAGGGGGGGGGATTCCAGATCAGGGGTCGTCCTCGTCATCTGACGTAGGCTCTGAATTAAGAGGTATGTCCTGAAATAGCCCTAGTGTTGCTTTAAAAATTGCGACATTAATATACTTAAACAATTAAACAATCGAAATTCGTCGGCTGGAAGAAGGAAAAACACGCAGGTGTCAAAAAATTCTATCTACGAAGCAGCGCATCTACCCCTATTTAGAAAGTTACTTACCCTTCAAGAGAATGAATCTACTTTGGCTAGTAATCCACTTTAGTAATGGGCCAAAATTTAAGAGTTGAACGGCCAACGGGATTGCCAAGAAATGAAAAGGAGGGCAAGGAGAAGTGGCAAGGTTATTTTTCAATTGAAGAAAGGAGCAGACCCAATAAAAGGACCCGAGCTCAGTGACCTTTTCGAAGAAATCTCGAACAGACAACGACGCACCCCCTTCCTTCAATCAAGTGTCGTCCTTGTCATCTGACCGCACTTCAAAATTACGAGATCTGTCCCAAAATAGACTAGTGTTGCTTTACAAAACGGGACGTTAATATAATTAAACTAAACTAAACTAAACCCTCCTTCGATTTGGCTACATCTCAGATATGTTTTCCATTTATTGCAAATTATCAGAAGATACTTCAGATTTTTTTTATATTTACTCCTGGGTTCTCATTTCACCAGCATGCCGCGACTTTTTGCTCAATATTGATAATTTATAAATGTTTTTTTTTAATTTATACGATATCTGATTATGCCATTGAATCATCAATGTATCATATTTTGTTGATCAAGCAGCATTGGAACCTCTTCCCTAGTAGTACATATATATTGTACAATATTGTATGGTATTAAATAATATTCACAATATTGTATAATATTGTTGAATATTAAATGATATAATATAATTTCGCACAATATTATATAATATTGTGAAAGAGGATGTGCTACCTGTGTTTGGTAGTAGTCTAACTTGGCTACAATATATAGAGAAGACTTTCAAGAAAAATAACCAAAATCTGTATTACGCTTGAAGGGAAATCTCTAGCTATTGCGATCTTAGTGAAAAATTCGTTACTAAAGCTTGTTTCGCTCTACCAGTTTTTGAATTCTGTTTATATGTTTCTGAATTGCATAACAGTTCGATAGAATCCATGACGTCCTTTTGATTTATATTTCTAAGGAATCCTTAGCATCATTCCATTGCCTTTCGAGCATCACTTCTCAGTCTTCTAGGACATTGGTTGGAAGTTATTCGTACATGAGAGTATTATATTTTTAATGCATATATAATCACCCAGGTCTAAGCATATTTTTTTTCGAAAAATTTTTTTTAACTAAAATTATTGATATTCTATGTGTGAAGAACAAAGAAAATCTCAATTATAACGCCTATCTTTTTATTAAACTCCAGCACTTACAACAGGATTACAGGATGAAATCGCAAACATATCGATAATCTTTTCGGGATCAGAGAAAATTAAAATGATTTAAAATATTATTATATTTTGATCCAACTTAAATGAAGATGAACCTAGCACTAATTTATTTGAAACTCTATTCACTATACCATACTGGAAACTTTCATTAGGAGACGCGGTTATCTGAAATAGGATATGCTTATTTGAGGGGAATTATTTTAAACAGCCGTGAAATAAGCAATTATTTTAAACAGATATCATTAAAGTATCCGAGATATCTGGAAATTATCATATAATTATTATCGTCTTATTCCTTGGAGAGATAACGTAGTTCGGGAAAGAGCAAGGAAATGCCCATCTTCTTTTTAACATATTCCCTTTCCTTCCTTTCCATTATATATAGCTTCATTTACAAAAAGTTAAGATTCACTTTTCTTTCCAAAAGCTTTAAATAGTTAAAAGAAAATTTACCAAACAGAATTTAAACTCATTTTTTAAGAGGAAGATTAGTATAAATTATGCAAATTAAATTTTTTAACCAGTTTATTATTTTAAGCTCCCATGGATCACTCCTTATCATTATTATTATTAATAATATTTCATTCCTCTCGACATTTTTGAGATGATTGTTTTCTGCTTGGCAATAGAATGCAATTCCACTTCGAATGTTTCCATATATGTATTTCACGCTATTTATATTAAATGTTATGATTAATTGACGATGAATCTTTATCTTTATAATTATGTTTTTATTTTGGAAATTACTCTCTTGCTTATGATTCTTTAATGGAAAAAGATGAAGAACTCTTGTTGTATTCAACCATTTTTTATCGAAATCTAAACAGTACAAATATTATAATTAGGGTAATGTTATCAAACTCCAGAATAATAAGCTTTTAAAAATAAGATTAATCAAATTATATAACTAATTAGGGAGAAATCCTAATTGGAAGCCGAATTTGGAACCGGAGGATTACAGGTTTGAGACTCATCGGCCACAACAAATCCTATCGATACGGCTTCGTTTAGTGGGGGGTGGGGGGGTTAATATCTCTGCATTTACATGATGAAAAAAAATTACAATATCGATAGATTTAGAAGATAAATATGATGCTTTACGACTGATTTCCATTAGAAAGGTTCATGTGCACAATGAGCAGACAATGTATAAGACAATTAAAAGGACATTAATGTCTATGAATCCTTAACATGGGGTATGTCTAAAGGAATTTAATGGAAATTAAACCTTTCCGGTAAGGTTTAGTAAGAAAAAAAATTTGCATGAAGTAATCATTTAATTTTTATTTTAAAAAAATCTTTTTTTCACTTTTTATAATTCTTACATATTGTTAATTAACATTATATTATTGATATGGGTATAATTGCAATTCGTAAGTTTATATTCAACAAATTAATTAATGTTTTTCAAAACCCTCTAATGACTACAGATAAGCACCTAGTTTTTGAAAATCAGTTTGTTTAAGATAGGCACTCCCGTTACTTAATTTATTTTAGGCACATTATTTATTTCCTTCCAAATTCATTCTTCTTGTGATGTATCTACGACTCCAAGGCATTCACTAGAAACTCTTATTTTTGGTAATGTTTCACTATCGTAAATTTTATGATCAGTATCAGGTAAACGTATATCAGTATCAGGTTCATTATCTGTAATTTCATTATAAGTATCAGTTAAATGTATATCAGTATCAGGTTCATTATCTGTAATTTCATTATCAGTATCACTAAATGCATAAATCTGGAGTATGCGTATTTTTTCTGATTCTTCAGAATCCCACCAACACTTTGATCTTCATAGTCTGCACTACTCTTACCCATTAAGATGTTTCCTTTAATAAAAATATACATTGATCCCCTCGATGTTCCCAAGAAATGTTTATAAGAATTAAATCCCACTGAGTAACAAAAATTTGGCTGTGACTTGTACCGCGAAATTCTAACCATAAACAATATGCGATAATTATCGATGACATCAGCATATGTAATAGAAATGCTGCTGAATTCAGTGCGCTAGAAATTTTAAACCAAATTTACCATCATATTCAACGTTAACTTAAATTCGATGACGGTTATAGCTCGTCATTGTGTTGTATGGCATGGAAAACCAATGACGAGGTATAGCCGTCATTTTACCGGAAGGGGTTAAATACAGTACTTATTCTGGCAAACTATTATTCGCCAAAATTGACTCGTATAGAAAGACAATGTTAATGCGCACAATGAATTATAAGTGCTTTGCCAGTCAAAAATTAAAGACTCGAGAGAAAGATATCGACATTTAAGATGATCGGAAGAGGAAGGAGCAGATGGTTAATTAATTTGAACGCAACTGTCCATTTCATTCGACGTGATACTGTTCGATAAAAACGTCAAATTAAAATCCATCAAAGGATCGAATATCCCCAAAGACCGCAGCTTGACGAAAAACGCGCTCTTTCTCTTGCGCAGTATACAAGGTAGTATCCGGTGCTTGTAGTTAAGAGTTTTTGTAATTACTCCGGTTGTCTTTTGATGGATATTTTTCGAGGAAAGTGAACTTAGAATACAGAGTTGTTAGAAAGAATGACGTTGAATTCAAGTTCCTAGCTCTAAGTTTTCTCCAGGTGGTCCAGGATTACTTCAATGTTTACATTTGAATTTATACTTGGAAAAATAAGCTTCTCCATTACTTTTATATCTGAAAAGTATGTATTTCAATTCCGCTTAGAATTGATGAATATTTTGTTTTTATCATTTCATGTAATTATAAAATATTTTTTATTAACTGTACGCTTTCGTATTTGAATTAAAAACTTCAGACTTTTTTCTGGATTTGCAATCGAAAGTCATCCAATCTGCAAAAGGTGCTGAGACTCGATTTTGATCTTCGGATTTTTTTTTCTGTGCTACATTTTTTGAAATATACAGTACTTATTTAAAATGAGTCGTGTTGTGTAGAAAGCAAAATTTTATTGAATTCTGGTCAAGTTTGCTATTTTGTGTTCCGGCTTGTCCTTCCACCACATTGTGCTGGATAAGTCCGAGCATAATACAGAGTTTAATATATAAATTATATTTTTTCTAGTGATTGTTTCACTCACCTGTTTCATTACAAATCATATTTGAAAGTTTTGCCATAATCCTTTTTCTCATAAATACAGACTACAAAAATACTGAATGATTTCATGAATAATGTGATTTTATTGATTTGCCGTTCCCATGATCACAAAATTTTTACCCCTACTCAATACTAAATAAGATTTCCCAAAACTAACTGCTGGATTCCATAAAATGATGAATCATAATATTTTTTCATTAGACAAAATAACATATATAAAAATATCTTTCCGTGCTCAGATTTTGTAAATTATTTTTTTCAAGTCAGATATTTCTATGGGAGTTCAGTATAATTGAAATCAGTTTTTTATCATCACTATTATTGCTAATGCTTAGGTTTACACGCAATATGCGCGTTTAGAATTTAACAGATAGGAAAAGATTAAAATGGCTGTCAGAATATGGAAATAATAATAGGTATGGTATCACTAGTCATTAATCTAAAGACAGGTATTATTATCTAAAAAGTATCTAAAGATAGATATTTTTGATCTACAAATCGCCCATTTTGGACTAGACTAAATAATTAGGTTATTTGTAGGTTATGCAAATTCTACAAAGCAACTGTCACTGATTTACGATAAAGTTAAAAAAATCAATAATTTTTGCTTAGACCGCTTATAAGAAAAAAGGTGCCAAACGTTTCCAAAGATACGCAAACTTTACAGTGATGTAAGAAAAATAGAATCTCAAGTGTGAGTACACTCTCCTGAGAATGCTTGATCTGGATGTGAACATTCAATGCACCCTTGTTCCAGGAGAAGAATAAAGCAAAAAGAGTTACTTTTTTTCCCCATTAGATGTATTGACTTTATGAAAAATAAGTTTATGAGCATAATTAAAAGAAAAAGAAATGCTTCAATAATAAAAATTGTATGCAGTTTGTCGTTCTCGCACTTATTTTTGTATGTTCACATGTTAATTTTCTAATCTCTTGAAGTATTTTGCATGGCTCAATTATTATACAAGTTGCAATTCCCTTTTGCAGTTTTCCTAATGTCTTTAAAGATTTTGAATAGGCCATTTTCTTAATACACTATTTCACACGTTACAAATAACAATCAGTAATCCTAAATATTCAAAATTAAATAACGGTTAATATTGAAATATTTTTTTATTTGTAATTTAATCTTTTTTTTTTGGAACCAGGAGGGAATTAATCCGAGACATTATTCCAACAGATATGTACCGTGTGAAGTTGATGAATTTAACCCTTTGCACTCGGAAAATTAATTCGAGGCATAATTATTCACGTATTACAAAGCCTTGTTTATTGCTCCGAAAAATAAATATATATAATTGTTTTAAGTTGAACTCTCACGTCTAATTAATTTGCATCTTCTTAATACTCAGCAGGTATTTTTAACAGTCAAAAATAAATAAATAAAAGTCAAAATGATGCGCCAACTTGAATGGTGAATGAGAGTCACCATCCAAGTGCAAAGGGTTAAAGTACCTAGTGGGAAAATACTCTCCTTTTGGTGCATAATTTTGAGGAGAGTCATATCACTGATTCTCCGACCCACCCAAAGGATAATAAATACTGAGTAATCGGACCGCCGCTACAGCAATACTGGCGGGAACTATGTTGAGTCCCAAGGGCCATTACCGACCACGGTACAACCCTTCCCGAAGGACGTACGTCCCGTCATCGATGGGAGGAGCCAGACACCCCAACTTTTCGTGTACCCACCAGGGTGGCGAGAACCAACCACCATGCTGGAAGCTTCTCATCCTCATTTAGAGGCACCCCCACGGGGGGATCATAATTTTGAAGAAAAAAAAACGCCGACTCTGATATCACCCTGAACATTTGATGGTGATTCAATCTGATGAGAATCGCTCCAAAATAATTTTTGTTTGACACAATATTAATCAATTCATTGTGAATATCATGTATATATATATATAAATAATACCACATAAATCTAATTTGTATTAAGTTAATCTTACTAAGTAAAATTATTTATAAAAATCTAATAGAAGCTTTAGCCTCTTAAATTCTAATGTGGAACCCAGCAGTATATATTTGACTAGGAATAAACCTTAGCAATCGTAAAAGTCAACTTTGTTATTTCAGGAGTTAAAGAAGGATCGAAGTTTTCCGAGTTAGAAGGAGGCGTAATTCCTCTCTGGAAAAGAGGAAGATTTGTTGACACTGCGGAGAACGACTCCTTAATCCGGAAATGAAATTACTCCCGACGAACAAAAGAAAACGCAGTTCACAGGTAGAACGGAGGGTGCTAACCAAATTACATAGAGCAATGCAATTACCGTTAAACATCTAGCAAAAGAATGGATTTAAAAAAAGTAACCGAGTCTATTAAAAGCAATGGTGCATGGGTGCCATTCTTCAGATTCAGCCGACAGCGGTGCTTTGAAATTTTTCATGATTTAGGAAGCATTATTAAACTGCATTTTGAATCAATTTGATCACGCGGTGCTTGGCTTCTTAGAATTAATTTGATTTTCATTCTGAAAATACACGAAGGCCGCGTTTGGATGAATCTTGAAACGGTGAACTTTGACTTTAATTATACCAGAACTTCTCTTTCCAAGCTTCTACTTCGAAGGAATTAAGATGGACCATTTAGCAAGTAGGCATTTTAATATAAAATGATTTTTGATAATGAATCGAAAGACTGAGAACGTAACACAAAAGCGGATCAGTCAAAGCGAGAAATTTATCTGAAGATCGCTATGGTAACTCGGTGAATGCAGAATGGGTTTTTTTTTCCGAAATAAAATTGAAACAAGTGCAAGTAAGATGGCGAAATCAGATATTTAATTAAGAAACCGTGAAACTTTAATTATACGTTTTGGATAGAGTCAATTTATGCTCACATGACATGCGGCATTACTTGAGTTCACTTTATATGCATTACGAATTAAATATGTAAATCTTTCGTACAAGGAATCCCATTTCATTGAAAAAATATAAGATGAATACAGATAAAAATAATTAAACATTATAATCTAGCTAACTCACATATGTGATACAGTGAAAAGAGAAACAAGGCATTGAAACTTAAGGTTGTATTAAGCTATGCAACGGCTTTCTCTGAAGGTGGAATAGATATTGTTCTATTTTCGCAATGATACACACAGAAAATAAGGAGCCGGCGTCTTGGCCTAGGGGCAGCGCGTCTTCACCGTGAAATGGGCGCCTCCGGTTCGAGTCTTGGTTCGGGCATGGTTGTTCTTTACCCTGTGTTTTTACCCCCTGTGTGAGTACCATCTTCATATGAGCTAGAAGTCAGACTTCTGCCCTCGGGTGCTCAGGGGTCTTTACCCTCAGAAGCTACTATAACCCCCTTTCCGTTATAACGCGTGCACGACATAAATCAGAAGATAGGGAAAATATCATTTGGTACAACTGCCATGAGGTAAAGGTCGAATCTCGAGTAACCTATTAACAATATTATCCAACTTAGATATTTAAGTAAATAAAGCGTCTCTTTCTAAAAAGGGACAAGAACTAAGCATTTATTATATGTTTAAAAAAACATAATTTTCATGAGAAAATATTATTTTTGATTCTGAAATATTCGGTTGTTCCCTTCCACTATATACATCCTCTGTTTATAAAAATAAATATAAAACTATCCTGATTTTGTCAATGTTTACTAATAATAAAAGTGAAGTGTGTATGCGTATGTATGTGAGTGAGCGTGCGTGCGTGTGCGTGTGCGTGTGTTGCCGTTTTACATGCCAGACTGTTTTATTTACACATATTATGGAGGGTGGAAATGTGAATCTCTATACGTTTTAAAATGAAAATTTTATTTAATTAAAATTAAGCACATTTCTGGCGCTTTTTCGTGGTAACTTCTAAAAATTTTATTGAAAAATGTTTTATAGCATCTTAAAATTAAAAAAAAAACTTCCAAATTTTTGTCATATAATTTTTTTTCTATTTTTTAATTTTTAATGTTTTAAAAGTATTTTATTTACAATTAATGTATTGTTTCAATTAATATATCATTGTAGCTTTCTGTTTCATTTTTGTGATGATATACTGATTTGGCTTATTTTCCTCTGTTGAGTAAGTTTCGGTAAAATGCGTGTTTTTGATAAATTTTTTGATATTTAGTTGCTCTTAAAATGAAGAATGAAGTTCAGAGTCATTCAGTGTTGGAAATTTATTTTAAATGTTTGCAATTTAAAATACTATTTCCTTTTACTTTGATATACTTGGATGTAAAAAAGTAAAGGATGTAAATTAAACAAAATGCACAGTGAACAGAATTGTATAAGATTTTTGAAATATTGCAAATTATATGCCTAACAAAATTTGATTAATAATATTTTGTTGAAGAAATAATTAAAATTTGTAACAATCATTAACTACAGCAAACTAACTGATCGCCAAAGGTGGCTAGTTACAAATAAAATAATGTCATTTTTAGAACATCCTTATCGTTCAATTGCCATGAACGGAGCCAAATATTAACTACCTCATAAAGGAACAAATGAAATATAAATAAAATAAAATATATATAAACTACTTAGAATCTCAGTTCAGAAATGTTGTGTCGTTGCCTTCTGACCTTGTCATCAGAATCGGTCCTGGCATTATCATCTCTACATTTCTATGCTTTTAACTGGCTGATATTAGCCGTAGTGGCATAAATACGGCCATTGTTAGCTTCTAATTGTGAGATGATATTCGTTTCGCAAGGAAGTATTCCTATGACAACTATTGGTCCTCAATATTGTGATTGAGGGTTTGTTGACCCACCTGTTGTATTAGGATTGCGTCTTACTGCTGCGATTTCCCCTTCATCAAATAATAATAGGCCAGATTGCTTACTCTTATTTTCTCTTGTTCTTTCGTTATTTTTTGTCTTGCTTCGGGCAGTATATCTTCTGGTCATTCCAATTTCACAGAATAAATCAAAATCCCAATTTTAAATTTTGGAACATATCCGTGAAGAATTTCAAAAAGTGTCTTATTCTGCTTCCTTAATTTTACTGTCTCTTGTTCTTCCAATCGGTGTTTTTAATTTATGTTAAAATGATAGATAATATTGTTTGATATATTTTCTTGATCATGTCATTTCCTTGCTGCTGTCATTGGCTTACATATTGCCAGGGATAAGATATATATACTTATGAATTATCAATTTCAATATCACCTTTAATTCTTCCTATAGAAGTGCATTTTGATTTCCAAAGCCATATAATTCATTGATAGCAAATTTGAGTTTCGGCTTAAGTTTCTGAGCAACTGAAATGTTTAAAAGATAATAGGAACTCCCTTAAAGTCTGTGCGTCATTAGAATGATTTATTTTTGCCTTCTTCAAACATTAGTTAATGTCATAACATTAGTTAATTCTCCTGAATTTCAGTCAACTTCACGAACAGATAAACATTTAACATTTGAATGGTTATTTTTAGTTCTAACAACAATATTTTATTTTCATGTCGTCGATTTTCGTCATGTTAAAGCTAAGTTTGGCAATGAGCAATCCATTGAAGTGTGTCCAAAGTTGTTACAATTGAAACATTTGGTTCACTTCTTTTGTGTGTGTAATTTCATATATCTGTTTTCTTCGTTGAATGTAACAGCAGATTTGAAAGATTTCCATTTATCGTAGTGCCTTCCCCTACAGGGTTGTTTACTTCTGGAAATTGATTTCAAGGTATCATATCATCTCGTTTTTCAGTTAGATAATCGAGTGAAATAAATTGGAACCAATCATCAGTAAAATCATCTTTCATTTCTTGAGACATTTTGTTTTATCGGAATCTCTATTACACCGCCATTCATTTTCTCATAACTATCTACTTTAACACCTTTTATTCATTCATTTAAAAAAATCTTAATTTGTAAGTAAAGCTCTGTGTTTGCCGGTTATGGGCGGCGATGGCCTGGTAGTAAGGTCTCGGGTTCGGCACCGGAGAGCTTCAGGTTCCGAGACCTGATTCCACCGAAGAACCGTCGTATGATCGGGCCTGTTGCATGCCATATCCATCGTGGTCAAATGTCCTAATGTTGGTGTTGTAAACGTCCTAATGTTGGAAGTTTATAGAGATGGGTGCCAGCTCACGTGTCGTCCTCGTCATCTGACCGTGGTTCAGAATCACGAGATCCGTCCCAAAATACCCTAATGTTGCTTTAAAAGGGGTGTTAATATAATTAAACTAAATTGTTTGCTAAAATTTTATAATGTGTAAAACAATTTAGGTGAAGTTTTTCTGATGTTAACTTTCATCGCTTTAAAAAAATCATTTGAATTTGTTTAAAATCGTTTGCAATTTCATCCGTTTCTCTGGCGATTAGCTAAGCAATATCATACGTTAATAAGCCAAGAAAATGAGTTACCCACCTATTTTCGAGCATATCAGCTTGTTTGGCTGATATATTAAATAAACTTGGCTTGTTTCAAGCATAAATAAATAAAAAGTTAGATTGTTTTCGTGCGGAATAAATTTTAACTTTTAATTTATTTGCCTACAATCAACCTTAAAATTGGCGACGGATTTTGTAAATTTACTTTCTGCTTTAATTAGGTTTTTCTTTCAACTAAATTTCCATATATTTTGTCGACGATTTTCAATTTCTATCTTTCGACTATGCACTCAATTTATTTCATTTCTTTCATTTATTATTATGTTCAACGATTTCTTGGCGCATTCTCCGTTCTATTTTTTTCAAGGCAAAGTCATCATTTTTTAAAATCGCTCAATGTATGAATGCTTTTAACATCTTTGCCCGCTTCTTCAGGTATAATTTTACATCGCATTTTTCTGCTTGAACCAAAATATACACTATCATACTTATTGAAATATTTATTTGTTTATTTTAATCTTCTATATAGAGGATTCAGTATTGGAATTATAAAACAATCATTTTTTTTATAAATGCTCTGAAAGTCTTAGTAGCACACATATATTGTTCAATATTGTATGATATTAAATAATATTAACAATATTGCATAATATTGTAAAATACTAATTAATATAATATCGCCAAAATATTGTAAAATATTTTACAATAAGACGAGCTATCAGGAAAATGTTCTATTATATATTCTGATGAATTTTACTGATGTTCCGAATATATTTAAAGTTGAATAAATGAAGAGAAATTCTTCATGAACTAAAAAGGAACTATAAGTTAATAAATTACATAGAATCTATCAATAAACCATATCTTGTAATTCAACCTCTTATTATCTTATTTACTTGTAAAAGGTTTCAAAAATATTAAACTTCTAATTTCTGTTAACTTCTCATGTATTTAGCTATTTAATTATCCATAATGCATTTTTCTTAAAAAAAAGACAAAATTAATCGTTTATTAAATATTAAGAAACGCACTCGTAATTTTTTCATATATATCGTAACTTGCATTTTACAGTGTTATTATTTTTGGTTCCAAAACATCTAGCTGTTGCCATTCTCTTTCTCCTACATTCTATTTCTAATAGCAATACATATAAAAACATCCTGCTTTTATCAATTACAAATTAAATATAATCGCAGCGTATATTTGTATAATGAATCAAAGAATGCGTCTATTTACAGACAAAAAGTAATTCATTTCTGCACCTAAATTATTTCATATAATTATTATGGAAATATCTTTATTGGACATGGTGCTTTGAAAAACATTTTTTTAATAAAATAAATTGCTATTCAATGGGGAAAAAAAAATCTGAAGATGATTTCCATTTATCAAATTAAGTATGACACGTAATTTCTTTATTAGCTTTATTGTAACCTATTAATCTTTCACTATGATCAATCAGTTCAATAAAACAGGTATTTATAGAAATAAATTGGACCCAAAGAAAAGTCCAAATAAAATACGAGGGTTGCCAATCTGACTCAAATAAGGCAATCCCACACACAGATTCAATAAAAAAAGACGTCTTGGAGATGGCAGACGAAACAAAATAATGATTACAAATATATACGAGTTAAAATCAATCTGTAAAATCGTTCTGTAGCTTAAAAATCCAATTTCTCGCAAATAAAGGAAAAGGAAGTGTTTATCAGAATTTGATAAACTATTTGGACTGGAATTCTGTCAGTAGCTGGAAGTAAGTCTGCTTTTCAGAAAGCTCAAATCATTTATTATTGTTTTGTTCATGTGACCACGGCTCTTTTGAAATAAATTGGATGTTTCTTTTATGTTACTTCAAGATAATGATTTTTGATGTGTACCTTCGGAGCAATTTTGAGTCCTGACAACTCGCATCCTTAATACTACGTTTATGAAATAAGATATTTCTTATTTCGCCGACGATACAATTGTTACCATCTTTGAGAAGTTTTGGAAAACATTTTTTGAATTAGATCTTTGGTTTTGTGTTTCTCTCACCAAATTCGTAGATTTCATTGATGATTTTACCTGCTCTGTAAATGTAATCTTAAGAATGTCAGTCATTTAAAAACATTTCAAAGTAAAAGTTCCACGAAATTGCTTTTCTTCGAAGTAAGCAATTAATAGCGTTAATTAACGAGAATTATTTAACCATCACTGTTCTGTGTCATTAGTTCTTTCACTTTCCAGTGCGTTTCTATAATTAATTATAATATTAAATTGGATTGGAGCATCTCGAGAGCATGAGTTTTTCGTTTAGTTTAGTTATATATTGATTCGCTATGTATAAACTACTTGTCAGCCAACAAATATACCATATGGCTTACAAACGTAAGTCAATTGATAGTAGAAGAAATTTCCAGTACAAGGACGCATGCACAAATGCAAAGAAAAAGTTTACTTATATTAACGTCCCATTTTTAAAGCAACACTAGTGTTATTTTGGGACAGACCTCGTACTTTTGAACCGCGGTCAGATGACGAGGATGACACCTGATCTGGCAGATCCCTCTCCGAATTTCCACACCACACCAGCGGGACTCGAACGCATGAGCTGATTTCATTTCAGTCCTTTTCTCATACTTGTAATTAATATCCAGGATTTTCGTTGCATTTTAGATCAAATCTTTTGAGGAATTTGATCTAGAAATTAAGTAGAATATTTCAGAATTAGAAATAAATTTTTTCACTGATCTTTTCCTCAGATTTTGGCAAAAATGTTCAGATTTATTTCCAAATTTGACATTAGATGTCAATATTTTTCAGAACATCTGAATAAAAAAAATCATTCCCAAAATTTTATTTAAATAAACAGAAAATTCTTTGGCGTGCATTGTATAAATTTTACAAAAGGTATATATTAGGCATATTGAATCAATTTCTAGTTAAAAGTGGCGAAATAAATTTAAGCAGAAACATGATAAATTTTATTAATATGAGGTTTTTTCGTTGTCATTCTTGCTAGATGTGAAGAAAAACTTCCTTCTGCCGATTGTCTTTTGCATGCAATCATTAGTTCACACCTCGGATAACGGTGAAACGACAAAATTGTCATGCATTGGTGGCTTTCAATATATCAAAAGACATCAAATTAGCGTTTTATCGCAAAACTAAGAAGCAAAAACTAATAATTAAATTTTATACAAATAAATAGCAAAATAAATTAAATATAGGAAGTATCATTATCTTCAACGATATCTAATAATGATCTGCAACATGGCCAAATTATTGCAATACATTCGATGAGTATTATATTATGTATAATATGACCGTTTAGCTCACATTATTACATTTATAAAAATTTTCATTCTTAAAGAAAAATACCTACTTAAAGAAATTTTTTATTAAATGAAAGTTGAGAATTTTCCTTCAGTCTTTTCTTTCAATTTTATTTGTCAGTAATACAAACGATTTCTAAAATACCCGAAACATAGGCAGCTTTTCATATGCTTATTATCTGTTCCAAGAAAAAGTCGAGCCACATTTCAAGTGCCGGCAGTGTACAAATTTTGAATTCTCATTGACTTTATTTAATGAATATTCTGTTCCTTAATTGCAATTAAAAGATTACAAAATTAATTTTTGTAATTTAAAAGCAATTTTAAATAATTCAAAAACGGCATTAAAAATACGTCTACTTTTATCTTAAGGAAATAGATTCCTCCTATTCTTTAAAAACGTTTTTGACTATCAATTGCCAGCGCTCAGTGAGTTTTTAATTGTCACTTTGCATTACACCCTGTATCTTGAATTTACCTGCTTCAACGCAAGAACCAAATGAATTTGCATTTAAGTCTTAAAAAATTTGCTCAGTTTAGAAAATTCTGAACAATATTATCAAATATTGCCGTTAAAACAAATGTTAAAATAGAAACAAATTTTAATACATCATTAAAATTTACTTTCAAACTCTCCATTGAGATATTCCTCGAAATGTTTTATTTGAACATAATGATTCATTTCCTAATGAATCAATCACATTAAAAAAAGGAAACAGATTCTATTAAAACTAATTATTTCAGAGTATTAAAAAATACTTTCCGAAATTCCCTCAGAGAAATTAAATAAAATGTAAATAGAATTATTTTACGGAAGGAGCAATCATCTTTTGTAAAAAAGGTTGAGAAAGAAATGCCACCAGTATTATTTTTAAATGATTGAGTTTTAGCAATCATTTTATGTGACATAAAAAAGAAAATGGCAGATTTCTCTGTTAAATAATTTAAGAAGATATCTAATGATTAGTAGTACAATCTATGCTGCATTCATTTTTATTTTTATTTGTTTCAGTTCTTTGTGATGAAATGCGTTAAAATTTTTTTTAATATGTACTTTTAGTTTATTTTCGATTTATTTATTTTTTTAAGATGATACAAATTAAAGCGGTTAGATTTTTTTCCAGTTAATGGCATAATTAGGTATCCTCACTAAATCATTTCTCCTTTAAAGAAACTCGCATAATAGCATAAACTAATTCCTCATTATTGTTAATTAGCCGCTTATCATAATTAGCGGACAGCTGGTTTCCCGGGATTTTTAATTACATAAAATTTAAATTAAATCTTTTGTATTTCTGTATGTAATTTAAGCGCAAGACCACCTTAACAAAGTATTTTTTTAAAATTAATATTTTGATACTAACACTCGCCATTTTCGGTGATTAATATAACTATATTAATTGTGCTTGTATACTAATTGGAGTTTAGTTTTAAACAGAAAAAAGATTAAGCTTCAAATAATCTAGAAAATTGCCCCTTGAATGAAGACATCCTCATAAAAAATATAAGGATAGGATACAGAAGAATTTACTATTGAAGTTTTGACTGTATTATAGAATTTATTTCATGATTTAAATAATATATCAAATGAATATTGAATTAACATTTTTCTGATTCATAATAATTTCTCTGAATAATTTCTCTTTCCTATTTCAATAAGAAAGCAAACGCCTAGCTGAAGGAATGATAGTATAAAAGTATTTAAGAGCGCATGTTTATTTTTTTTTAAATTACCATTAGTTACTTAGTGTTAAAGGTTAGTTATAATTGCATAATATTCAAGGAAAACTTGAAAAGACCTGTTCAATACTAAGGCCTTTAGTGGCCAGATGGTTCGCAAAAACTAATTATTATTAAAAAAAAAGAAATTTTTTTAAATAATTTGGATTTTTTGCCTATTGAGCAAGAAGTATGTGATGCTATAGACATTTAGATTATAATAAAAGACTGTGTTCTTAGAAAAAGTAAGCGAATAAAATTTTAGTTAAAAACATTTTTTTTTTACTTTATTGATTGTTAAATAAAAGTATATATATATATATATATATATATATATATATATATATATATATATATATATATATATATAATAATAGTAACATTTTAGGTCTAATTGGAAAGTGGTTTGTGTATTTTATTCACTTTACTTTTATACGTCATATATTCTAAAAAGGGAGCACGTGACGAATATGACAATATGCGACTGCAAGATTGAGTTATTACGTAATAATACCAATCTTATAGACGCATACCATAAATCTTTTGAATATATATCAATAAGCATCATGCATGTGAGATCGCTTGTAACAAATGTGTTTATTATATCATAAAGCAATACATACATGACCTTTATTTGTAAACTGCATCACGCTATAACAAATTTCTTCTTCTTTATTATTCACAAATTTCTTCTTCTTTATTATTCACAAATTTATTCTTCTTTATTATTCCGGCTATAAGATAAGATTTATTCTTCTGAAATATTCTTAAGAATTTCTACCTTTTAGATTGAAAATATCTAAACAAAAGGGCGGCGAATATGGCCTCCGTCTCGAGTGACTGAAATCCACGCTACGCCGTTATTTACTTTTTCATATAGGTTTACAGATAATCAATCCAAAATTAAAACGATCATTAACATCGACATGAAGATTTTGTTTTCTGATGAATTTTCAATAATGCCAGAGGAATGTTTGCAAGATTTGTACGTTAATAATATAAGAATATCTAAAACATCAAGTTTCGACCAATTCTTTTTTTTTTTTTTTTCAAAATTGCATTTTACTAGGAGAAAATATTACGAATCACATGCTTATATTTCAATCGTACCAAAATATAAGCTGGTCATTTAGCTAAAAAAATCCACGAAGGAACTTAGTTTAACACGTTATTCGAAACAATCTGCTATATTACAGTATTCATTTTACAGTTTATCCGTCATTACTTATATTTTTGAATTTATATTCAATTTTACAATGATGAAATCGGGCCCGAGATGGCGCTATATGCATTTTGAGCATGACAGCTGATAGAAAAAGGCTCTAATAGTTAATAATAAAATATGTTTTTGCGTAAAATCACGTTTTTTCAAGAAAGACATCTATACAGAATAAACTTAAAAAGCAAAAAAAAAGAAAAAAAATTAAACATAAATACATAAATAAAAAAATAAAACAAAAAAGCGCGGCTCAAACCGTGGTCCCGCAACACACGCATCATTCATGTTGTTTTGACCACTATAATGCATTGCCCATAGTTTGAAGCGGCGAAAGCTTAATAGACTTATTCTAATAGATATAAAAAAATTTTTTTGTGTGTGTGTGTAAAATTGCGTTTTTTTAAAGGAAAATCACCTATATAGATAAACTTAAAAAGCGAAACTTATCTAAATATAAATGTTTATCTAAATCGTTAGTGCAATTTTTAAGATACACGGTGTTTAGTTCTTTTGGTAGATTTCATAGATGAATTGTACCATATGCAATGGTCTTCACAAAATTACGATTTCTGAACATCTCAAATGATACTCCAGTCAATTCTGTAATAGTCAGATTTCGTAGATTCGATTGCAGCTTATAGAGAGTGGAAATATTGGGAAAGGGGGTGGTTGTGAAATTGTTTGCTCCTATCTCTCATTATTAAAGATCGAGAGATTATTGAAATACGTAAATTTTCTGTTAACATAGCGAATAACTCTTGTATTAAATGTTTATGATAATTTAAATTGCTTAGAATTTATTGACTGAAAAGGGACATTCAACCCTTAACAGCCGCTTTTTAATTTGTACATGGTGTAACCTCATGTAAAATATCCCATCGTTTGCATTCTAATTCACTCCTAGTTGCAGCTCTTATGAAATTAACGCGTGTCGCGGTGGTCTGATGGTAAGGCCTCGGCTTGGGAATCGGGGGGTTTCAGGTTCGAGACGTGAATGAAGAAAGTTGATGATGTTCCACCAAAGAATCGTCGTGTAGGTGGGTCTGCTGCCCGCTTAATCAGTTAGGTCCAAACGTCCTCCCGCCGGTGTGGTGTGGAAGTTTGTAGAGGGAGGTATCAGTTTAGGCACCGTCCTCGTCATCTGAACGGGGTTGAAAATTATGAGGTTCATCTCAAAATAGCCCTAGCGTTGCTTTAAAATGGGACGCTAATATAACTAACTAAATTAAACTAAACAAACTGTGAAATTAAAGAGGGGAAGAAGAGTGGGAAGTAAAATTTTCTTTTCATTAAATCATCGGTCTAAAGGATGTCTGCTACCTACCTCTTTCTGCCTACGATTAATATTTTTAACTTGCATCGAAAGAAACGCTTTGATTCGTATCGATATATGATCGCCGCACGCGCTAAGTCAAAAAGAAAAAAAAAAAGTTAAGTAAACAGGATCGATTTCTTGGGAGTTATTAAGCAGAACACCCCGGATGTAAGGGTAAGTAAATGGCGAGGAAGAACTAGATAGAAAAACACTTTTCTTGGAAACAATGACCTCTATGAGACTAAAATTTTTTCTACCTCTGGTGAAATCGTGAACGAGAAGTTAAAATTATGTTTCAGAAATTTTAAAGGGGATTTTAAATATCTCATTAGTTATATCTTTTATCTCGTTGTTTCATTTAATGTATAATAATCAATTCATTGCTTATCTTTCTGTCTTTTTTCAAGACAATGTTTTACTTTTTTTAATCTTTGCTTTTGAATTAATTAATAATTATAGACATTTTTAGACGACCTTGTTATTTACAACAAATTTTAATTTTTAAAAAATTAATAGTAAATAATTAGATCAAACATTTTTACCAATTATTTTCGTGTATGGAATAGGTGCTTTAGTATAATTTTAAAAGTTACATTTTAATTTTTTTTAATTAATAGTACATATTTAGATCCAAAATATTTACCAATTATTTTCGTGTATGGGATAGGTGCTTTAGTATAATTTTAAAAGTTGTATTTAAATTTTTAAAAAATTGAAAGTATTTTTCTCAATTTGAATTTTTTTAAAATTTACTCTGATTTAATAAGCAATCATAACACTCGATTACTCATTTTTTAAGTTTTTTAATGCCCAAAACTTTTTTATTCAATTTTTTTCTTCTCATATAAGTAGCTTTTTATGTGAACTTGAAACATCTGTGATTCAAATTCAATTTTATCTTCACCTTTATTCGGCAAAGTATATCCTGATGTAAATAGTAAAGGTTTTGAATAGACAACTCAATAGCTTGATCAAATAAAACTGTTGATATATATAATATATTGATATACAGAGTGGTTATAATTAAAATTCCATTTTGAAATGGTCATAAAAAGAAAACTACTGGACAAAATATTATCAAACTTGGTAATAGTTTAAAGGACGTCATGGGAATTTCTTTTCCCACGAAAAATAGTTCAAAAACTCATCACCAGGGGAGAAATGACGCTGTATGCAATATTTTTAAACAAAATGGAAAATGAAGACATCGGTTTAAAATGTGTTTAATCATTTCTGAAACGTGTTGGCAAAGCATGTTAAATGTGTGTGATCTCAAAAAGCGCTGTTTTTAAGATGTAATCTGAAAAATTTGGCGGAACTGAGATACGATACATCGGCATATGCGTGACATTCCTCCTGATATGCTAAGACTACTATTGATAATACAGTAATGCGATTGAACTTGCTTTCAGAAAATAGTGGACGGCACATTGAACGTGCTTTGTAACAAATTTTAGAAACGATGAAACACATTTTAAACCGAAGTCTTCCTTCGTATCCTATTTTGCTTAACAATATTGCATACAACGCTATTTCTCCCTTGGAGGTAAGTTTTTAAATTTTTTTGGCGGAAAATTTTTTTATGTCCTTTTTAAACTATTACCAAGTTAGATAACATTTGGTCCAATAGTTTTTCTTTAATAATCATTTCAAAGTGGAACTTTAATTATAACCACCCTCCATATTGACGTTTTTCATGCCAATTCGATTGGACTAGTAGACCGTTGTGTGCTTTATAGGGTTTGACGGTTTAGCAAACCGGTTTTTTAAAGCTAATTTGTCACATTTGAAAACCGGTTTTTAAATTAAGAAAACCGGTTTTCCTGACAGTCTGGATATTCCTCTACTTCTTCTTCTTCTTCTTCAAAAAAAAAAAAAAAAAAAAAAAAAGAACAAACAAACAAACATTTTGAATTTTTCCGGTTGCGACCGATTCGTCTAGCAGTTGAAGGCTTAGACGACGGGATACCAATTTATTAACAAGAAAAGGTATATCTGAATTTCTGCTAAATAAATTCAAAAATTTAAACACAGAAATAAGTTTGAAATATTTGTATGCTTTAGAAGAATGAATTCATGAAGGAAGTAGAGTTAGCAACTCTTTTGCTGTATTAGCACATTTCTAGTTCAGCGAAGAAATCTAGTGTACTTTCCTTAGCTTCAAAAACCGAAATTTTTGAGTTATCTAGAAGAATATTGTCTAGAAAATTTCCGAATTCTTATGTGAAAACCAATTCTTATGAAGAGCAAATTGAAGAAACTACTCATCAGAGTAATGCTTTTTTAAAAGAAGCCATGAAAAAATCAATTCAAATGTTTCCTGAAGACCCTGAAGAAAAACTTAAAATTCCAAAGACACTGAAAGCTCAATTTTCATTATTTGAATCAATGAATAAAAGAACAAAAACATATATTTGTTATTTGATACCATGAAAACTACAAACTCAAACTCAAGCTAGTGAAAGAGTATTTTCAATTTCAGGCAATATTGTGTCCAAAATAAGAACAAGACTTAGCCACCGTTCTGTAGATATTTTATGTTTCTTTAAAATCCTATTTTTTTAGGAAAAACTATAATTAGTGAAAATAATATAAATATTATTTGAAATTTTTGTTTGAGTTTTCCTTATTTTGTGTAAGTAATATGTATATGTAATTCTTAATTTTTTATATATATATTTTGACGTTGAAATTCATTTCGTTTTTTTTTTGTTATTTTATATAAATTTAATTAAATATTTTTCACTATTCTATTTTTTTGACAAAAATTCGAAAACCGGCTTTTATGGAAATATTGAATTTGAAAGCTGGTTTTTGTATTAACCCTAGCGCTTTGCCTATGCATATCATGCAGAGGTCGAATCGGCTGGCCAGTTGCTCGAGGTTTTCTTGTTTTTTTTTTTTTCTTTTTCTTTCAATGAAAAATAAGAGTGAGCCAATTTTCTCTATAAGTCGCCAGCAAGTTGAAGTCAAACTTTTCTTTAGGTACTATCTATTAGGTACTATCTTTGATCATTAGATACTGCCTTTTTGTCATGAGCATTTGAATCATAGATTTGTCTTGAGAATCAGAAAATAATTCATTTAAAGAGACAAATAACTTTTAAAATAAACTCGAAACATTTATTTAATGTAAGATAGGCTAAAATCCTTTTACTGTGAGTAGTTAAATACCGAGAGTATACCATTACTTTTTTTTAAGAGTATATCCTTTTCAATCTGCCTGCTCATCAAAAACATAAAATACACGCAAAAATCCTCTTTATAATTTCCGTTTCTTCATAGAACTCCATGCTTCTTTTCGCTTGAGAAAATTACACTTCTTGGCAGGAAATCTATAGCGAATATCATTTCGAATGACGGTTATTGGATGAGACTTTAAAAGTCAAAGTTTGGTGGAAAGTTTGAAAAAAAATTGCTGTCAAAAGTGGTTTCGGGGAATTAAATTATAGTTTTATGAGTGACATCCGAGCGATTCGAAAAGAACTCTTCTAATTGACAGATTCCTCCAATATCTTCATCAAAGTATGAACAGAAGATGTACTACAGACCCCATCATCCGATTTAAAGTACTTTTGGATTGGAACGGATAACGTAGAAGGATTGTTATACTCCGGATTTTTTTTGGTTGAGTACAGAAATTATCCAATAACTTATCTTCTTCACAGAGGTTATTCATTTTAATTTCTAGTTCAAAGTTTTAAAAAATGCTCAAATCATAATACGATTTGTAATAAATAATGTGTCTAAGACGCTAATGTTCTATCCTTTTTTTTTAAGCGCGGAAGAAAAAAAAATGTCCGAACACTCTGCATACACAATAGCAACAATATTAATGCATTAGAAAGGAGGAAAATAGTAATGATATTAACTAACAGCAAAAGAACTGAGGGCCGCGGTAGCCTGGTGGTAAGGTCTTAGCTTCGGAAGTCGAGGGTTTCTGGCTCGAGACCTGATTCCACCGATGAACTATAGTATAATCAGGTCTGGTGCACGTTAAATCCGTCGGATCCAAACGTCCTTCCACTGATGTGGTGTGGAAGTTGGGAGATGGAGAGTGTTAGTTCAGGTGTCACCCTCGTCATCTGAGCGAGGTTCAAAATTGCGATGTCCGTCCCAAAATATCTCTAGAGATGCTTTAAAATGGGACGTTAATAACTAAACTAAACCAAACTGAGCTAGAGAAAGAATTCAAAACTTACCGATACAAAATATCCATATAAAGTTAAATTTCAGTGCTTTTTAGAATTTATGTTCCATAGTTATTCATTTATCAAAAGTACTTCGCAGTCAATTCTACCGTTAGGTAATTATTTGAACTACAAGCCTACAAGCTTGCAGGGTCACCACATCACGTAGATGGCAAAAGCGGATGCTACAAACTATCTGTCAAGATATGATGATCGGTAAACTTTTTTTTTTTTGTAATTGAAATATGAAATGAAAAATATGATTATTTAGTGGTCCCGGGTTTTTTCCCCAAAACTGCAATCACCACGAGCTTTAGACGGAAACATTAACTCACATAAAACGCCCAAATAGACAGATTGTGATCGATCAAAGCGTAGCCATTTAAAACAGAAGACAAGTTTAACCTTCCGCACCAGTTTTCTTAAGCAGACTAAAAAGCTGACGATATTCTGTAACTGAAAGTATTACGAATATTTTAGAAAAATGGAAGCAAATTGTTTTTGATAAAGGAAAATATTTGCTTTAAAAATAATTATAAATAATGGTTAGAAACGAGTAATAATCGATGTTCCCGTTATTTCAGAAAGAACCGAAAAATCAGTGCTTTGGATAATTTTCAAATTCCCCTGCTAAATATTTTGATTTTTTTTAATTCTTTAGCATTCTTATTTATATTACTTAGTAATTTGTTTTAAGCGAAAAGTAAAAAAAAAAATAGAAATCTGTTTATCAATATAATTTATGTATTAATTCTATTTCTGTATTGTTCTGCTTTGAAAAGTTTTAAATATTATGCGACTGACTTTAGAGGCTGAAGATATATTTTTTTACAAACCTTTTATATTATTGTAAGAAACATTCTTTTTTTTCCAAAATAAACAAAACCACATTTACCAATTTAAATGAAATTTGATTGAACAAAAAAATGTTCAAATGAATTGATTTATCTTGTGACAGATATCGAACCGGCCCACGGCATCTTTAAAAACAATGATATAAAAGTTTTATATATTATATTAGGAATGCTGCTTTTATAGAAAAAGGCTTATTTATGGAAAAAAACTATTATTTTCAAAAATGCAATCACAACTTTATTTATTGCATCAATATTAAAGAATTTTTAAAATGGTGTTTTTGAGTCTTTAAGCTTCATAACAACTTATGTTGACCCGGCACTGTGCATTTGTACAGAAAATAAAAACATGCCGAAAATCATCAAATGAGGAGTAATACTTTAAGAAATGCATTTCTGAGGCATTCACTCAAATATTTTGAAAGAAAGAATAAATGTCGTATCGCTAGTAAATATCATTCATGTGGAAGTTCGATCAAAATCAGCAGCAACATTCTCTCTTCGACTTTATTATATGTTTTCGCAAGATTATGTATTTTTAGTTTAATTTCTTCATATATTCAAGATAATTTTGTAGTATTTTCAACCAAATTTCTTTAAACATATTAGGTCTACAATTTCATGTTAAACATTAAAGTTTAAAAAATATCTATACTTATAATAAAGCTCAATGTGTGTGTGTGTGTGTGTGTGTGTGTGTGTGTGTGTGTGTGTGGGTGTGTGTGTGTTGGCGCTCAACAGGCCAGACCATTCAACCTACAGCTACCAAATTTGGCACGTGTATACCTTGGAGGCCGGGAATGTGCACCTGGGGGTTAGTTTTTCGAACTTTTAAATAGAATTTTATTTATTTAAAAAGTAAGCGAAATTTTGGCGTCTTTCTGAGAGATATTCTAAACATTAAGTTAATAAATTACTTTTTTACTACTAATTTATTCAATCAAAAATCACGAGGTCCAATTTTTTTGAAGATTACACTACTTTTCCTATGCATACGAGAAAATAAAAATATTGCCAGATATTTAATTAAATCCATAATTATTTCTCTCTCTATTTCTAACAACATTTTTATAGTTGATTGTTTCCTCATTAGTTGCAAATTAATTGACTGTTGTGTTTCTTTACTCAACTAAATGGTCAAGATGGCTGCGTTTCTCACCCAGCTCTCAAGATTGATTATTATTAAAGGAAGCACATTCTCAACAGAAAATTAGCTAGACACTGCATTTTTATTTAAATTATTTCCAAGATTATTTTCGCGAAAATTATCGAGCTCGGCAACCACCATTTTACTATCATTGATTATTTTTCTCAAGTCGTTCTATACGTTACCGCATATTAAATTACAGACTACATTAACAGAAAATTACAACGTCAAATTAAAGACAGTTACAGCTATGAAACTGATTCGTTAAGAAAGGTTTAATTGAATGGTTTGCGTTATTTTAAAAACAGAAAGTAAATATTCATAGATAAACTTAGTAAATAAGAAAGGAAAAACTATAATTTTATAATACACATCTAGTAAAAAAAAATGTTTACAAAGGCATTAACACTTCGATCCATTTGGATGACTTCTATTTTTGTTAGATCTTCAGCAAAAAATAAAATTAAAAATTGTATTGCATTCATCGCTTGATTAAGGCATCTGTCTGTGTTTAAAAGGCAGTTTCTGGACAAAATTCACACTTTTTTCATTGTTTTACTTTTAAAACCCATTTATTTGGGTTTTCAAATCTGTGTTTATTTTAATTCTACGATAAATAGAAACCGAGATATATGATTTTTTAAAACCACTGTAGCTGAATGTTTCGGAAATTGAATGTTTTTCATCATTTTATTAAATACACACCGCTCTGAATTACAATTTATTTTATAACTAGCTGACCCGGCAAACGTTGTTCTGCCTTCTAAATTATTTGTATTGAATGTTTTGGTTGTTAACGAATGCATTGTAAGTGTGTGCGGATGGGATCTATGACAGAAAGAGGAATGGAGCGCTGTAGACGATGATCGCCGATAAAAACAAAAAAACACCAACCATTCATTTTCTCATTACAATGTATTCCATTAAAGTAACGAACATATACATTGTTTGATCTCTTAAAAGTTAAACGTAAGGTGGAAAAAGTAATATATTTTTATCTTAAAGTATAAAAATGAAATAAAGATAATCAATATTCATTTCGAAGAGCAATTAAGTGTACGATATTTTTTGTCAGTTCGTCTTTAGCCAACACAAATAAGCTCGATGGTTTCCCAACCCGAGAACATGCCACGTATAATTGTTAATGTGAAAAACTTGATGTGCCCAAATTTAAGCCACAAACAGGCATCGTTTGGCATTGCGACTTATTGATTGTCATTGCGAATGCCAATCTAATAGGAAATTGAATTCGTTTGAATTCAATCGGCACGTCTGTGAGAATCATTGGAATTCGTGGCAGTAAAACATTTTCAGCTCGGAATTTGCCATTCAAAATGTGGCTTCGATAACGTTTTTCATCAATTATTTAATGATTAGTCCGTTGCCATTGCACAGCATGGTGGATTCAAATTCCGAAGTAAAATAACCGGATATCCAAATTTCAGTCGTAGAAGGTGTGGTGACATGCCTGGCAAATCTAGTGAGTTCAAAAACTCTGTTGGATAATTCACAGCTTCGTGAGCATCACACACTGTATCGATCGATTTGTATGATACCAATTCGCCTGGCAACGACTGCTGTATCTTGAAGTTTAAATCGTCAACGACCACATTTTTTGCTGCCAAAATGACTCTTTCTGCCAGCCACGCATGATTTATGTATTATGTGCGTACATCGGGAAATATGCCGTCAATGAGAGCATTTTCCGAATCAACGATAATGCAGAAATTAGTGGACAATTTTATGCATCCAGTATTTTCATAGACAACAACTTTTCCATCGCCGATATCTAACAAGTAGTCCGAGAATATGTCAACTGATGGATCTTGTAGTATTTGGACGCGCATGTTTATGTTTAGCTGCACTTTTTCAACATTATGCCACAGCACTTTTTCAACATTATGCCACGATGATTTCAAACAATCGTTGATCTCATCAGCGTACGTTGAA
Source organism: Argiope aurantia (assembly GCA_026543865.1). Classification (NCBI taxonomy): domain Eukaryota; kingdom Metazoa; phylum Arthropoda; class Arachnida; order Araneae; family Araneidae; genus Argiope; species Argiope aurantia. The sequence goes on along the minus strand of JAPMOR010091409.1, from coordinate 312,330 downwards.
CGTGAATAGAGACACCCTAATTACCTAGCGTTATTAAATATACTTTAAGATCTATTCTCATACCTACCAAATACATATAAAAAATTTATAAAATTTGGTCGAGCCGTTTCGGAGTAGTTCTAAAACACACACCGTGATACGAGATTTTATATATTAGATATATTCTATCAGCAAGCCAGCGTATTAAAATAAGTTTTGAGTAGTTATTTGCCGAAAGGATTGGGAATTACATCTTCTTTTGAACATTGTTTACGTTTACAAAGCATATTTAGTACAAGAAAAATGAAAACTTTAAATATTTTTTTAAAAAACTTGAATTTAGTAAAACATTTTATGTGCAAAATGTTATATCTTAAAAACTTATTATTATATTACTTTGAAATTTTGTATTTATGTTACCAAAGGCAATGAAATAGGGATATATCTTTGAACTGAGTAGTTTTTCTTATAGAGCTGTTTAATGTAATTTTCAACAACGAATGAAATTTTCAAAACAGAAACACTCGATTAGCTATAACATTTTCATAAAGCATATATTTTTTAGAATTTAGTTCATTCTCTTCACCATAGAAGTAAGTTTGTTATGTATAAAATCAATTGAAATATATGCAATAGAGTTTTTTTTTGTAGAGTGTTTTGCTTTTTGTTACAATTTTCACTATATTTTACCCAAACTGCCACATTTTACCAAATCTCAGTTGGCACAGAATTTCTTGATAGATATTTTTCATTATTTGCAATCACATTGATCTAAAAAATTGAGTTGAAATAATTCATTAGAAGAATTTTTCAAAAATTTGTCTCCGTAGGTAGACAGATACCTTAAATGGGTCAAATCAATGTTGAGTCTTCCGATCAGAAATAAGGCTTTAAAACGGGGGAACTGGTAAAATGCAGATATCGCCCATTAACATTTCATTTCGCGATGCGTTGCTTAGTTCATTTCTAATTCCTTATGGTATTATGATTAGTAAAGTTCTTTGACATAGTATAGTCATTCCATTATTGTAAGCTCAACAGAATCCATTAGCCACCTCTTTTAAAACTCCAGTTTTACGAATATTTCTTGGATATTTGTGATGGGTTTATCATTCTTCATTGAATTAAATCTTACTCTTTGTTGTTAATGCTTTCTTGAATGCCATATTTTATTTGAAAGAACTTTATCGTAAGCTTTTTATGCTGATTTTAAGACTTTCGAGTCATTAAACAGTATTTAACTTGCTTTTAAGTTTGTAAAATTATATTATTTGTAAAATTTTCGCTTCTAAATAGAATTATTTCGTACTCACATAATTTATACTAAATAATGGACAACCAGATTTGAAGTCCATTGTACGCCATGCCGTGACAACTATTAATGTATAAAGAATTCTGGAAAGGCTTGTTTTTACTATACCAGGTGATTCATAATGAATGGGCCTAAAAGAATAGTGCGACTGCCGTAATGGATTTATTCAGCCGAAACAAATTTATTCTGCAACTACAATTATACAAGTTTTATTTGGCAACAGGAAAAATCATCGAATGACGAACTCGCCGCTAGAGCCGCTGTTAAACAAAATGTCGTCCATGCAGGAGAAAGTGTATTGCGTTTTCGAATATGCCAAAACTTCCTCGGTAACTGTAGTGCAAAGACATTTTCGAACGAAATTTTGTAAAGAACCACCACATCGGCATAACATAGGCAGGTAGTAGGAGTCCCTCAAAATCAACGCGACGTGCAGGTGTAGAACTGGCTGTTCCTCAGATAACGGTGTGGCTTGTTTTACGGAAGCGTCTCCAATTCAAGCCGTACAGATATCAGATGGTCCAGGCTTTAAAACCTACTGACAAACTGTTGCGTAAGAATTTCTGTGTGAAATTTCAAGAAAAGTTCGACGTGAATTGTTTCGAGAACACACGGGTGTTTACTGATGAAGCCACGTTCCACTTATGTGGCAAAGTTAATCGCCACAAGTTAATTAATTATTTGTTAGTTAGTGAATAATTTGCGATTTTGGGGCAAGGAAAATGCCCATGTAACATTTGAACATCAATGTGATTCTCCCAAGGTGAACGCTTTCTACGCTTTATCAAACAGTTGTGTTTTTGGTCCATTTTTCTTTGCTGAAAAATCAATTAATGGGGACATTTACCAAGACATGCTTTCTGAGTGGTTGCTCCCCCAGCTGGAGGATGCTGTTCCTGATTTCATTTTGCAGCAAGATGGTGCTCCCCCACATTGGAATAACAATGTACGTGAATTCCTGAACGAACGTCTACCTCATTGCTGGATTGGCCGTGCTGGGCCACAGGATTTGACATGTCTTCATTGGCCAACGAGATCACCAGATCTAACGCCCTCTGATTTTTTTTCTCTGGGGTCTCGTTAAAGACAAGGTGTTTGTGAATCCACTTGCTGATGACTTAGAGGAACTGAAGCAGCGGATAACTGCATTGTTGAACTCAATGTTATGGTTATATGCTATCACGAGTGTGGCAGGAGCTTGATTACTGTGTAAACATTTGTCGTGTCACTGGAGAGGCACATATTGAACACCTTCAGAAACTTGAATAGATGTAGTTTTGACTTAAATTTGAATTTTCTAAATATATTAATTACAACGTTCGCGATCATGTTTTCTTTTTGTCCCATTCATTATGAATCACCCTTTATATATAATTGCTTTTCTTTAAAACTTAGCTTAATTCTTTTTAAATATTCTTTTCTGTTTGCGCTGAAATCATTCTTGTTCCTTAATTTCATACAACATATTTAATCTAAATAACATCAATATCTAATCTGTGATATATGTAATTAATGTTACTGAAATTATCTAATAGACTGCATTTTTAAAAAATTAGATAAAACATTACAAATCTATGTAAGCAAAGTTTACAATCTAAAAGAGCATAGCTATACCATTCAATTATGGTTTAAAAACTTTCCTTTGGGTTCTTTGCTGTCCATAATTTAATAAATGGGGACTTTAAAATGGGAACTTGAAAAATGATTTTGCATAAAACTGATCTTTCTTTTTGCTTTATAAAAACCGAAAAAAAAATCCTTTTTCGACGAAACATTTGATGTTGGATGTGAAACCATGCAAACACAATATCAATACCGTTATATGTTTTAAGTTAAAAGGTGTATGCACGTTTTATTATAGAAAATAATAATTTAAATGATTAAATAGCACGTGGTCTTGCGTTCTTCATGTGATTATGAGGTCGCATGAATCGGTTCAATCTTTCTGTTAAAATGATTGCGTAACGTATCTTATTAAATGAATTCATTTATAAAACATTTTATTAGAAGTTCGGATATTGAACCGCACTTGCAATTTCCTGTCCACTACCGGAATCTAAAAATGTCCTGGAAAGTTTGAATTTTCGGAATGGAGAACTCTACGTTCAAATTCCACGACACAAAATGACCAGAGGCTTATTAATGGTACACGGAAATTAAAAGTTTAGTTCTCTTGGTAGATTTCATAGATGAATTGTACCATGTGCAATGGTCTTCACCAAATTACGATTTCTGAGCATCTTCTCAAATGATACTCCAGTCAAGTCCAGAGGCAGTTTAGACTGATTTGGACTTGGTGCATTTAAATCTGAAGTCAGGGTCCATAATTCTCCTAGTGATATTATATGGAGAGGTAAAGACTTGATCATGCTCGTTATATGACCCTCATTCAATATAACGAAATCTAGAAACCCCATGAAATAAACAAGAATTCGGAAAAAAATAATCTCAGCTTTTCTTAAATGTCGCATATATCTTTTATGCATTTAATATTCGTCCCATATATTATGTATTTGAAGGAAAAAATGGACTTACAAAATATATATATATTCTTATATCTTATATATACATTTTCTATTCCTAAATATAAATTTATAAATAGTGCATCAAAAACTTAAAATGCTTCAACTTGCACTCACTCAAGAGAACTTATATATAACTTTGTATTTCCACTTCTTCATTCATTCCTGAAGTGTAAAAAAAAAAGAGAATTATTCCTCGTTTCTGTTGTTGTAGTGTTTCAATCCTTCATCTTTCAAGTTATTTTTATGAAAGCATTTCTTTCACTATTTAACCAGGTGATGAAAAAAAACTGACGTACCATCCAGCACACAGCTCATCGCGAATACATTCTCATTCTCAAAATAGTTACCTCATTAGAAAGAACTTCATGGTCTTTGTTCGTCCTTTTTTCTTCACCCGATTAAAATCCTATTCTCTGTGCAACTCAATAATAAACAAAAGAAAACTCATTTTGTTGGATTAAATTCTTTCAAAAGATGCTGACATCTCGCCAAGGATGATGCAGGAAGATTTCCGGTCTCGCCAACTGCTCCTTCCAAAATAGCTTTCGTGCCAAATCAACGTACGTGCATGCAAGAGCCAGGCTTTGAATAACATTGCTGCTTCCTCATCACGCATTGCATGCCGGTCATTCAAAATTATGATTCCGACAGATAGGGATAGAGCTATCAGGTGGTAATGAACGGACAGGTTGATTATCCATATCGTGGAACAACGATGGGAATTGCACCTTCGTAATGCGGTAGGAAATGGAGGTGTTATTATTAATGACAAGAGAAGCTGAAAAGGTATAAGGTGAATAGTTAATAAAGTGATTTGCATTCTGAATTGGGTGCCACAATCCTGCAATTATTATTTTTGTTTGAAGCTTTCCACTTAGAAGTTGAATTCAGAGTTCGGAATTTTACTTAAATATGACAACATTTCATTAAAAAAAATTTTGGATAAAAAGAAGTGAAATTTTATGTCAGATTTCTAAATTCTCTTACTAAGGGAGGAAATGAATTTTTTGATAATGTCAGCAGACTTTCATGATTAACCGGATTGAGAAAGTGTACCAAAACTAAATCCAGTTTATTTTGTTTCTTTGCTTTATGAGTATTATATTTATATTAAAAGATGTTGTCTTGAACAGTATTTTTACAAAGGCGAAGTTTCGACGAATTCTTCGTGGCCACGGTGGCCTGTTGGTAAGATCTCAGCTTCGAAACCGGAGACCCGATTCCAAGGAGGAACTGTCGTGTAAGCGAACCGCATGCACGTTAAATTCGTCGGGGCCAAAAGTCCACCTTCTGGTGTGGAAGAGTGGAGATGGGGGAGCCAGCTCAGGTGTTATCCACATCATCTGACAGCGATTCAAAATGACGAGATCCGTCCCAAAATAGCCCTAGTGTTGCTTTGAAACGGGACGTTAATAAACCAAACTAACTTAACTAACCAAACTGAGGAATTCTTCGTGGCTTTCCTTATTCATTGAATGTTAACCTAAATAAAACTAACATAGATTAACTATCAATTTGATGAAAAAAATGGAAAATTTATCAATATTTTTTCTATAACTCCCGCGTTATTTTTTGATTACTTTTAATAATCATCTCACTGGTTACACAGTTTTTGAATTATTTTATTTAATAATTTATTTGTTAAAATTTGTAAAATACCTCTATGTCTAATTCGCTTCATCCCGAATTACATATCCGGATTCTGTAGCATCCGAAGCTGAAACTCGATAACGGTCTCATATTTCTTTCTTTTCGCACTTTCGACTACAGTTGTCTTTGGACATATGCGATACGGATCAAAATGCAAAATAATTGTCTTTCTTTTACAGGCATTTTTGTCATATCTTTTATTGTAAATGCATTTTTGTGAAATTAATTATTATCGTGTTAACTTATATTTGAACCGCTGTGTAGATGGACTTCCTCTCAACATATTTTACTCAAAATTTGATAGAGATTTGCACATTTGGTGTAAAGACTATATACCAAATACCAACCTTCTAGGTCAGATTGTTTTTTTTTTATGTTATCTTTGTCACAAACAGACGGTTGGACGGACATTTTCCAAAAATGTGTTTGTCGAACTCAGGAAGGTTTAAAACATGGAGATCTCCAAACTCTCGAGTTCGAATTTTTTTTACTATTACAATATTTTCTCTATTTTACATATACGAGAAAGTACAAAAGGACTGGCCGTGATAAAACTTTTTTTTATAAATCAATCCTGAAACTAAAGGATTATAATCTTTTAGCTCATTCACACACTTTTATTTCATTCTTTAATACTCTTGAAGACGAAATTTTCGATCGATCGATTGATTTGTAATCGATTTTTTTCATTCACTTCCTATTGTACTAAAATTCAAAATTCTTGTGCATTCTCTTGTTCTTGTGCATACACTGTTTCATTAGTTAATAAATTATATAATTAATTTCTGAGTCTTTGAGTCTTTTGCTGCTTAGTAATGAATTTGAGCAAAAACTGATTTGATGATTCCTTATAATGAATTTTAAATTAAATTCTAAAAGTTAAAAAAATGAAATATAAAAGTTTCGTTTCATTATTCATTAATAAATGTGCATTTAAAGTTCATTTGAAACTTGTTTAGCTGGCTAGTTTTTATTTCATTAGCTTCATCTATTTGAAGTATACTGTATAGCGCTTCTTTAAAGTTCCTCTAATCATTTATCTTGCAAGATAAATTATTATAAATCTCAGTTCTTTGTTGTGAAACGTGCTCGGTAAAGCTATAATACCGTTACTTTAACAGAAAAGAATAATAAACAACGGAACAGAAATTATTAATTAGGAATTTTTCGAACACAAACAGTGGCTGACAGCAAAATTTAGCTTGGTTTATTTTTAAAAGTGTTTTCTCTCTGAAATTGTTTTGTTTCTCTTTTCCAGTTATTTTTATTTATTTGTACTTTATTTTCCTTCTTTTTATGTCCTTCTTTTTTATTTTTAACTTTTTCAATCTTACAGTTCTTGAAAACAAACGGAAAACAATATCAGTAAGGGAATCTGGAAAATTCGAATTGATTCTCCTAGGAGTTCTGGTAGTGAAAGGTTTTAATCTCTTGGTATTTTTTTTATCTCCTTTTGTTGCCGGTAAAACAGCGAATGTTTTCTTATGCTAAAAAAATATTTGAGCCTTGCAATCCAAAAGTATCGTATTAAGATAAAAGCTATTAATTTATGGGACATTTACTTCTAAACTTATTTCAAAACAACTATACACGGTATTAATAACACAAATATTTTTAGTTTGGAATGGCAACAAATTTTCAACTTTAGCATTTTATATATATATATATATATATATATATATATATATATATAAGTTAATTTTTTTAATAGATTAATTAATTTTAATAGGTTAATAGATTAATTTTTTTTTCACGCACAGGATGGTTCGAATTATAAAAAATGTTAGCAATACTAAAGAAAAAAAGCCTGCTACATCACCTTTATTAGAAATTTTCATGCTCAAATCAAAAATTTAGCGTTATAATTTCACATCACACTTATAATGCTCTAAAGGGAAAAAACTTATCATTTCATATATTTAGAAATAAATTCCAGCTTATAATTAAAAAACATTTTTAGTTAATTAGTAATATTGAGTTTCTCCTCGAACTTTCTAGAAGACTCTAATAAATTTGTCATGCCAGAGAACGCCATACACATCAATGGCGTACAATAGTTACAAAACATTAACTTTCGGCGTGAATTTAGCATTTTTACTAAATCTATAGCGTCGTCCTTGGCGAGTTATTTGGCGATTAATTCCTGGCATGCATTAATAGCATTCAAAATCGAATTTTTACTTTAGACATGTTTGCCTCACACGACTGAAACAAAAATTAGACACAAAACTGTACTCTTAGTCAAAAAAATCTCATATCAAATTTGATAAATTTAAGTCATCTCATTTTTGAATTATCACATTTGCATGTTTCTAAAAGTACAGACCAACAGTTCGTCAAGCCTTGGTTGGATTTGGCTCAAAAATTGACAGATGCTGAATCTGTGTACTTTCATTTGTTTGGTACAATTATCATGTTAACTTATATTCTAATAGTCGAACTTCCTCTGAACAGATTTTACACAAACTTTTATAGAAATTTGCGAATTTGGTGTAAAAGCCACATACCAAATTTCAACCTTCTAGGTCAAATCGTTTTTTTTTTAGTTATCTTTGTCACAGACAGAAGGATATTTTTCAAAAATATATTTTTCGAATTCATAGTGGTATAAAATGTAAAAATTCATCGAAATGAAGAGTTCGAATTTTTTGACGATTACTATATTTTCTCCATACTACATATACCAGAAAGTAAAAATGAAAGTAATAGATAATTAAGTTATTCAGCAATACTTTTTCCTTTTTACACATATCTCATGGTTCCATCATGATCATCAAAATATTTTGTCACATTTTTTTCCTGAATCTACAACTCTTACATTACCAATGTCTCCAGTATATTTAATCGCCAAATCATGATATTGACTTTCTTTCGGAATTCCGAAACGCCAAGGAATTTCCATTCAGATCTAATTTATGAAGAAGTTCCCTCAATTTATGAGAGCTCCAATTACGATAAGCTCTGTTCAAAATGACCTCAGAGACATAAGCGTCATCGAAAGGTGACAACGCTTCCCTAATTTACTCTGTTTCCAAATATGCGATTCGACAGGAGACGTAATAGTCTTTTCCTTATCATGAGGTGGTTCGCAGTTAGCAGCGAAGCCAATTTGTGTAACGGGAACGATGGATCCGTCTGCCAACCGAAATACAGGAAAGGATGCGGGCAAATTTCTCACGCATTGGAGCCATTCCAGACTGGTAGAGGAGTTTATATTAAGTAGTGGTGTGGCATCAAGTTTTGTCACATCCTCGTTCGTTTCAAATCTTATGATCTGTAGACTTTCCACATCCTTTTCAATCTATTTCCGAATTTCTAAAGATAACTGGGGCACAATGGGACATCCTTCGTTGTTATCTTGTGATGCTCTAAAGGATGTTTCTTAAAAATTGGCCACCTACCTGTATGTGATCACTTGTCTAGATTATAAAATGACGGATGACTGGTTGAAGTACAATTAATTTTTATTTTATCTGGGGATTTTTCCTCTCATTGAAGAAGAGACGTGTTTTATCCATGTTGTCTTATTGAGACTTTATGACTTTTCTTTGCTACGAATAAGACTTATTTTCAGACTTAAATAAGACTGACATATGAATACACCTTTCTCTCATTTGCATATATGCATCAGAAATTAGGATTCTATGCTTCTTTCTTAAATCAGGTCGATATTTCAATGAAAAAAAAAACTTTTGCGTTAGTTATTTTTTCTACTGGATTAATTTTAAATCGCTCCTTAAAAATACGTCAAGCCAAAGAATATGCAAATAAATTCACTTTAGTCCTGTACAAAATTAGTAATATAATATTAATTAATTCAGCTACTATTATTCATAAATCAAGGCGGGACAGAAATTTAAATTATGCAAAATCTCAGGTTTTCTCAACCTTTAGCTTCCAAATAAGCAAATCCGATTAATTTTAGATTACAGTCAAGTGGGAAAAAGAAGTCTAGGGGTAAACTATCTAGGACAGTGCATTCTCTAATCCTGTTTCCCTTCGACAGAAATCATAACAAGTTATATATATATATATAAATTAAGTGAATTCCTACTTAGATCAACATTTTTTTTTCCATTTTAGTTACTTTTTATTATTTATATATATCTTATATTATTTATGATCGGGTGTCGCGTCAGTAATCTCAGATCTTGGCGTCAAACTTGGCGACCATTTGTCTTCATGGTTACGGATTTGGCGACCAAATAGAAATTACTGGACAAATTAAATTAATTAATTAATATTTGAAAAAAATTGTATTACCATCAATTGTCATCCACTCCAAGTTTAAAAAATGTATTTGAACTTGAGTGGATGAATAAAAAGTATTTTATTAACTAGAAAATTTGAACAAGATATATAAATATATATGTATATAAGGAGAGTGTGAACTAATAGTAGGAATTGAAAAATGGCTCAATGCTTCGTAAAGAAGCTCTTCGCCATAACATGAATAAATAAATTTCAAAAATATAAATTAGTCCTTTGGAAAAAATATTATCAAATGTCAATTCTTCGCTTCATGAAAAACGGTTTAAGTATTCTAGACCTGTTCAGCCAAATATTCGCTTTGAGCGTTGGGAATGTAGGTTCAGATCTCGCTCACAACATTTGACTTTGGTTTAAAATTGCAAACTTTGTGCCGAATAGCCATTTTATAGTTTCCCATTTTTTATGTTTAATTTAATCTAATTAAATTAAATAAAACTTAATCAAACGTTCTTTTTTTTTTTGTTAACCACAAAGAATAGGCTCTTCAATATGTTCGATAATGGTGAATGATCAGACCACCATAAATAATGAATTTATGTATTATGCCATTCGCATGTATAATTAAAGTATTTGCAATTTCATTTGTGATCAATCTATCGAAAACTTTGATTAAATATTAGAGAAATTTTCAAAACATTACTGAAATTTTACATTTTTCCTATAATAAAGATTTACTCCGTCAAGAGTATATCCGGAAAATTTGAACTAACCGCACTTCCGCACATAGCAATACTAGGAAATAACAAATTACTCTACGACCGTCATGTGCATGAAACCGTGTTAACATAAGAATGTTTCAGTTATTGGCATTTAAAGCAATCATTTCAAAATTATTGTAGCACTTGGGAAACTGAGAACTTTTTTATTTCTCATTTTCGTGCAAGAAGTGACCTTCTCAGGAAGACTTTCTTTTACTTAAAGTAGCCAATATATTAAATATATTAGCCAAATGTAAATTTATTCAGCCCATCAGGTTACTTCAGTTGGTCGGTCTTCTATATACTGTAAGTTTAGTAGAATATTTTCCTATTTCATAAAGAAATCGATTTCTAATGTTTCTGAATGATCGATTGCCCAAAATAATGACAAAAATCTGAAGTCATTAAAAAAATCGCCATCATTTGTCCACTATCGTCGCCAAAGACCTCCATTTTTGCTTTATATAATCTGTCTTATATATAAATTTAACTTTACTTATTTTCTTAATTCTTGTATGGATACTTTAGGCTGAAATTTCGCAACTAAAACTATAATCAAAGGAAAGCCTTCTTGCATAAATAAACTAGAACGCCGAAATCGTTTCACTTTTCCGCGGTTAACTCCTCCCAAAATATAAATCTTTTCCAAGAAAGTGCAACGGGGCTGCGAAGGGTCGAAGAATATGATTAATTGGCCTCGGTAGCGAATCCCTAATGAGGGGAGGAAAGGTGATGGAAGGGATTAAGGGTCGGGTAATGAGACTTTCCCTCGATTTTAAAGATGGCAGTTAAATTAATTGGTTGGAAGTTAAATAATAACCTTTGAAACGGACGGACGGAGATAACGCGCCCAGGAACCGGAGGGAGGAAATTTTATGTTGTGAAGGAGGAAAATTAGAGGGCGTTGAATGATAATTTTAAATCTAGAATTTTTTTCATGCCTTTCAAGATATGACATTGGCTGAAACTGATTATGAATAAGTTAATAAAAGTGGCGAAAAGGCTCCTGAATCTTGATTTGTTTGATTTATAATTCCGGTAAATAAGTAACAACCAAGGTAAGATAAATGGATAGCAAAGTATTCTGAATCTAAATATAGAATAATTCGTTCTCAAACGTCATAATAACTAAAATGGTATTTTCGGAACAAAGAAAAATAAGATAATTCTACTTCAATTTACTATTTTGCTATTTTTTGTGTTTTATATTGTCACATTCACAGACAGATACCCATCAAGAGATTTTGGCAAATCTCTGAATTCTAGACCTCCTTAAATCCGAGAGTTTTGATTATTTTTATGGAATTAATTCTGTCTACAATATGGTTTCTGTCTGTAAACGGGAAATTTCACTGTCGGAACCAGTCAGACGAATGAAATTTTCCCATGGAGTATACTCATACAAACTGCAAATCTGTATGAAATTTTGAGATGTATTCTTTAATGGAACATTTGTCTATCTCATTCGAGCATTTGTGAACGTAACAGTTCAAAAATACTAAATACTGATTGGATAAAACTTAATATATTATTTTATCACTAAAACTATAATTTTGCATCAAATCTTACACTTTATCTATCTCTTCTGGTCCACTGTTTGTATACGTGCCTGTGAACATAACTTAAAATCATAGCAAGCTACATGGATGATTTTTTATTGTTTTGACACTCTAATTGTAGATTAGTATAAAAATTTGGACACACAGGAACAGTAACTGAGAAAATCTAAAATACACACTCTAGTTTCGGCGGAATACTCTATGTTTTGGAAATATACGAGAACAATTTGCTTGTTAATTTCTTAATTAAAATTCAACCATTCTTTGATTCCGAATTTTTTGATTCTTTGGAAAGCTTTAAGTATAAAAACCACAACGAGAAACCATAAGAAGAAAAACTAAATTTAGGAATTTCAGAAAATTCTAAGGCGTCTGAGATAGCGGGATCACCAACACGAGACATTATCGTGCAGAGGTTTACACTAGTTACTTCTCTATGTTATTTAATTTTCATGATCTAACAAAATGGATGAATGTGTAAAATTTCAGATTGATTCCTTCTGTCCAACTCTAACTGTCCAATTTCATTTTTGTTTTCCTCGTCCCAAATTAACATCCTATTTCCAAAATTTAAAGCAATATATTTATCTTGAAATATATAGGAATGAATAAAATTAAATTTATTAGTCAAAATGAACATCTTTAATTCAATGTAGGACAGCATGTTGACTCCGAATTTAAATCTCAAAATACTGCTGAAAGGGACTGAATATTTTCCTCAAGCTAACCTTCGTTATAATATTCCCATTATTTATCTTTGATTTTATTGATTCATTTTCCCCTATTATTAATGTAAGTTACTTTATAAATATTTTTCTACCTGTAAATAAGTTTCTTTGAGAAGCAAGAAAATGAAACTAAGTTCAGCAACCTAATTGCCATTCTCTCTTAGGGAGCGCATAAAATTAATTTTTGAAGCAACACATTATTGAAGCCATCTTTCCCAAAACCGTCAACTTTTTTTCCGAAAACGAATTGCTCAATTTTCAACGTCTGAGGTTATGAGAAATATGTTTGATAGCCTGATGTTTCAAGGTCTGGTGCTATGTATATAATATGTGTGAAGTCTTGATTTCATACTTGAAACAAATAATCCATATCTGAGCCATGTGTCATAAATCTGTGAAGTTCGATTTCTGAAAATTTATCATACTGTAATAAATGCATGACGTTCTCAAATATGTGACGGATATTCAATATGATAATAAATTTCTCTAAAGGATCTCCTTTTTTTTTCAATTAATTTTCTCATAAAAACAATGAATCCTATTTCTGTGACGTCCTTGTGAAAGGATTCCTGGATAATGGGGTAGGATTATCAAGTCTTGCTCAGTTTGATGCTCCAGGAGATTCCGACGAAAATCAGAAACATCAGAATGATTAGGTTTGATTATATCTGCTGTGCGTAACAATGTTTAAATAAAGCGCTCTGTCACAGCCTATCAAACGCAATCAAGTTATATAAAAGCAAAAGTGGAAATTCTGGTTTAAAATAAATGTTCAAAGAAAGCAATTCTTAAATTAAAACATTAATATTGGCTAAAATGTATAAGGGAAGTATTTAATAAAATTTTAAAACTGGTTTAAATTTTATTACAATAATCAATAGCATTGTTACAAATTGTGTTTTATGATTCATTTCGAAAAATCGAAGCAAAGAAAATGACCAAACAATAGAAAAGAGAAAACTAACTGAAAATAAAATTGGTATCACTCTGAAAATGATTGTTTCAATTTTAAAATGGTATACAAATGGTTTTTATTCAGTAATATGCCCTTAAATTATTGAGGGAAACTATTCAAATTAAGTAATTATTAAAATTTAGTTTTTTTCTTAATTATAAAACTAATTAAAAGTTTGCAAAAATTTTTCTTAGTGACTATACTCCATTAGCCAAAAGTTATTCAATTCCAAAGTTGATGATTTTATCGATCCTTTATTACCCTGTAAAGTATTTTGAAAGATATTTTGAATCACGCATTACTCAATTTACGAATAGAATGCCAGCTTATAAATATTACCATGTTTAAAAGAGAACAGTTGTCAGGCGATTCTTCGATATAAATGAGTCAGGGAGATTCAGTTTTATACATCAAGCAATTCATTTAAGGTAAAAGAAGTAATTCAAAATGAAGAAGGTAGCACATACTTGGGAGATCACAAAATGTATCAATTTATATGACTAATTTTGTCGCGCGACGGCATCGTGTGCACCCTTTATGCGTATATATGTTGGTTATAATTAATTATAACTATAGGGAAAAAGTAATTAGTGGAATTAATGAAGGATAGTTTTGAGGGGGAAAAAGAATGCACAATAAAGAAAAAGAATAAAAAAAACATAAAAACATCTAGTTAAAATAAGAAACTGCTTCAGAGATATCATTTCCTGGAGAACACTAATTAAATTCATATTTCTTTGTACTTACTGCATTTTTACATTACTTATTATATTTTAACTAATAGCGTCCCGATCATTAATGGATTATTATTCAATCATGGGGATCGAATAATGTTAAATATAAATTATATTTGTCAATCTTTGCTTAACGTTCATTTTTAGGACTATGTGTTGCCATGCATATGACGGGGATTTGATATTCTTACGACCATTTGATTTTTTTTAGTGTTCTGATTACCGATTCTTTGACTATAGTTACTAATTATATGATATTAAAATCACTACCTGTATTAAAATTTGTAAGATTCTGTCCTTGTGAATGCGCGTAGTTGTTATATAGTAACAGTTTCTTCTTTTTTTTAGGTGAGTATCATTCGACTTGCTCTTCCCTTTTTACATAGACAGAAAGTAAGTCTGTTTTCCTTCTTTAGTCGATTTTCGAAATTCATTGATCAAATAAAGTTACAATTTTAACACATAGATCTTTAATTAACCTACTTTTTGAAAATTAAGTATAATTATAAGAAATATATATATATAATACGGTTTATTTAACTTGATTCACAGCATGTCTTAAATTTTCTTATTTAGTAAAATAAAAATATTAGTGAATCATAAGGAATACTGTTAGACTGGGGTTATTTGGAACCAATTCAACTATTTTCCATTTTTAAATAAAACTTATTTTAAGAATGAGTGCTGCATAAAATCTTTTAATCCTTAAAATTAAATAATTTTGAAGAAGAAAAAATATGGTGAAAAATAATCTAAAATTGAATTTATTTTAAAATGTAAGGCACTTATTTCTGTAACATAAAGAATTTGTACTCTGTGGCCCAATAACAATTTTTTTAAACTTGAAAGATGATCTAAATGACTTAAAGATTTTATATTGTGAGTATCTGTAAACGAATGAACGAAAAAACAGGAAGTTTAAATTCTGACACAGAGAATGCAACAAAAAAATTTCACAATTCTGTAATTCAAACTGATCGAGTAATAGAGAATCAAATATCATTTCACTGCAATGACTGTATTATTTGCCATGGCAGATTAAAGCATACAATACATCCATTTCGTCATGTGACTTTGAGCATTTTAGAGTACCG
Source organism: Argiope aurantia (assembly GCA_026543865.1). Lineage (NCBI taxonomy): Eukaryota > Metazoa > Arthropoda > Arachnida > Araneae > Araneidae > Argiope > Argiope aurantia. The sequence goes on along the minus strand of JAPMOR010091409.1, from coordinate 296,824 downwards.
GTGTCTTGGCATAAGGATAGCGCGTCTTCCCATGATCTGGGCGTCCCGGGTTCGAGTCCCGGTTTGGACATGGTTGTTCTTCTTCTGTGTTCTATCTGTGATGTGTGTGAATGTATCTTCCTGTAAAAAGTGGTTGCGTAAGCGAATGTGACACATGAAGTAGCTAAGTCGTACTCTTCGCCCTAGTTGGCGCTACTGTAAAAAAGCAAGAGACGCTCACTCGGCTTAAATCGCTGACAGATCTGTCAATGGGTTTGTAAAGTGCCATAAGTAACAACAACTACAACAGCATTTTAGAGTAAATATGAAATTATTGGTCTTTTGAGAGTCAATAATCTTGAAATAATTGGTCTCTTGAGAATGCTTGTCAGGAAAGGAGCATTTCTAGCATTATTTCGCTCGAAGACTACGGTCCTTTCTTTTACGTTATGCACGTTGGACTTTATCCCCCAGGTTAATCCTCCTGTATTGAGAAATTGACGAAAAGCTTTCCTTCTTCTTCAAGTAATGATTAGAGAAGAAACATTGTTTCACTCTACATACTGCGGAGCTGCTATTTTTGGTTGTGAATAATACTGTCTTCTGGGTAATTAGAGCAAAGACAAATTAGAACAAAGAGAGGAATGAGATCATTATTTTTTATCGGTAAAGCGTCTGTGCCTGCCTATTAGCAAAGGTAAGCAATCTGGAAATACAGTATCTGTGAGGAAAAGGGTAAGATGGGGATTTTCAAAGAAAAAAGAAAAGTGCATTCTTATCTTTATTTTAAAATCATTGAAAGATGAGATCTAGGCAATTTTTTCCTATCTTTTCAACCTTCATTAGTTGTGATTAACATACAACATAAAGTCGAAAATCAGATGGGGAGAAATGAAAGTTATTTCATCTGGGATGATGCGCTTTGTGTTTTGAAATGCGCTTTGCGCTGTTAGTACAACGACAATAGATGTTACGCGGTAGCTCAGTTATGCTTATTATGAAGTATTGACTCCCGTATTAAATTATTAACATTGCTTTAAATCATTTTAGTCGAACCCGTGAATTAAATGTCAATGAGATCAAAATCAGATTAATAAAGAAAAAAGAAGAAAAGTGGTATTGATTTTGCACGTATATTTTTCTTCACGATATTGTCTGGTGAATTACAAACGATACGAATCAAAATAAATAACTAAAACTAAACCTGTTTTAAAAAAAGAGAATAAATGAAATTATAAAATTTCTTACAAGCGGTAGGAAATGATTTGAAAATAAAATTCACGATTTTTATTTCCTAATTTCGCTTCTTTGCCAAAGAAATAAATTTTCCCTCATCGGATGCTGATCGGCGAAGATGATCTTTCATGTCATGAGAGAAGCGTTATTTAAAAGTCAAGGAATGAAAATATTTTGATTATTTGTGTATTAAATTGGGAGAAACATTCCAATGATGACATCTTAAAATTTGAAAAATGAAAATTATTTAAAATGTTTGATTTACAAATTTTAGTTTGAATTCTTAAAACTTTTCGGGAAAATTGATCAATTAAAAAAATTCTTGAGATTAAGCAAACTGCAACAAACTCTCAAAGCAAATTTCTTTTGGCGACAATTATTTGTTCTCATCAGTGGCTTTCATGGTTTTTTAACTCCTTAAAGACAGTACTATAGGGAAATCCACACAAAACATCATCTCAAATAACTTTAAATATTGAATAAAAATTTTCTGTATTAAATTTAAAAATTTTGGCGTCGAAATGCATTGTATTACCATTATAATTACTTCTGCGCCAAATTTCATGACTCTAAGAGCTGTGCATGCGTCATCTGACGCACGTGCACGCACATGCGCAAACACTTCCTTTTATAAGCGTATATTATCTCAATTAATTAAATTTAGTAATGTTTATGGCTTTATTAACTAAATCTCACGTATTGATTTATCCCAATTTAAAGCTCCTTATGGAGTTTCAAATCTCCATAAGGAGCACTGACAAATAAATCATAAATTTTGGTTAATTATCTTGATTTATTATTCTGTTAGATGACGACCGGATTCCACCCACTCAAGGGTTAATTGGTTCTGGAATTTGTTTTCCACATAAATTTCATCGGGTACGGCAGTCGTAAACAGTTGAATCTATCGAGGGCGTGCAGTCATTATCGTAATCGAAGGAAATATCTTATCTTTTCTATGATTGAAGGATTAAGTTGCTTATCTGTGCTGAATATAGCTGCAATTCGGCTTTCAGGTTCTGCTCTATTTTATCAGTCTTTGAGATTATGGATATCTATAATCTTAAGGATTAGGATATGCGATATTATAGAAAAGAATAAATTTACATAATAGCATTTCCAATTCGTAAGCCAAATATTTTTTATGTTTCTTTTGATTGTGATTCCAGCAAAGTATAATATAATTCTGAAACTAAAAATATAAAATTTAAACATTCCAAATTATAAATAAGATTAGTAGTACAACGCTATTAGTACAGTAGTACACATATTGTAAATAAAATAAGTAATTTTTTCTAATATTCCATAAATGTTGGATATTAGCAAAAACTAAATCAGGAAAATCTAAATTAAAACTCTCGGCACGAAGTGAAAAATTTATTATTATTTTACATGGATTTTTCCCCTTGATAGCGGTACCGCTTAGCGAAATATAACCGATAAAAATCGAACTTAAGTAACAGAGCGAAGAAATGAAATTGAACAGTTTTCTTGCCAACGATGATATACAATCAAGGAAAACCGAAGAAGCAGTCACCTAATCCCAACCATTAAGATGATTTAGAAAACTTTTATTTGAAATGAAAGTTTCTAATTTCTAGATGTGTCGTGAATGATTGCTTACCCTATTTCTGCTTCTATTCTTGACAGAAATCAAAAGAATACTGCTTCATTGTATATTGCCTACAGAGAAAATTTATTGCCAATTGAGAAATGAGAAAGTGCTTCCCTCCTTTTTTTCCCCTTCTTTTTTCTTTCTTTATTTTCTTCTATACGAAGAACACAAAGACGAATACAGACAATCGTCAAAATATTTCAACTCGAGGTTTTAACGAATCTTCAAGTTTCAGATATTCCGGACTCCAGAAAACACATTTTTGGAATTATAATAACGATTTGATTTCAGGAATTATAATAACGCTGTGAATTAATTCACGATAACTCAAACACGCTTTGAACCAGACGGATGAAATGTACGTGAGTTTTGCAAAACATTTGCAGATTTTTATTACATTTTGAACGAAATTCATTCTGAGTAAATCTGTTTGCTCGACATGATAATGAAAGAATGAAATAGATAAAATTTGGTACACAGGTGTAGCATTAAAAATTTTGATCCATATCACATTTGAAACAGATCTTTCGGAGAGTTGACTGTCTGCCTGTCTGTGCTTTCGCATGTGCGTAAATGATGTAATTCAAAATCAGAATGAAATTCGATACATGATTTTGTGACTACAATAGCAGTTCTATATAAAATTTTGATTTTATTTGGTCGAAATAAGAGCATCCAAAATACTTATTAGATTTTTGATACTTATGCATTAACCACATGCCAAATGAGTATTCACATAAAAATATTCAAACGTTTATACTCTAGATTAATTAAAAAACGCTAGATTCAGGCGAAAAGTCAAATTTCGTATCTTTTGTTCGCTGATGTCTTGCACTTGATATATAAAAATAAGATTTCTTTACTATGCAACGAACGTAACCTACTCTCACGTACAAGACTTTAAAAATAAAATTCTGATCATTCGTAGCATTCAGGGACTTGTTCAAGGCCAAAATTTTATGCAGGCTTAGGGAGAAGGACAACACCTATATCAGACATTACGGTTTTTCAGAGAGATTCTTTTCGGTCATTCATAGAGTCATTATCTAATTCACCTCAACAATAAACAAAGCAAGCACGCCACTAAACATGCTAATAAGAAGACAAGCAAATTTGTTTCAAGAGCAAAAGGAAACTTTGAAAAAAAATGCATACCACCTCATTTGTACTAATAAAAGCGATTTTATTGATGCAGATTCTGGGGATTTTTTTAATCTAGCTAGTCTAGAATATTCTTTCAGTTCAAGTATAAAAAGAGATTTTGTGACATTTTTGTTGATCAAGATAATCTTGAAGGATTCATTATAGTATCAATTATAGCAAAAGTTCATGGTACATTCATGTATCATCATGTTAGTGGCTATGAGAATAGTTGGAGGATAATGGTAAATGTATTACCAGGTCCAGGCACAATGACCATGGAGCACTTAGATATTATCTAGAGCGGAAGCTCGGAGGCATGTCAATCCATGATTGGGTTTCTGGCTGTGAGAATGGCTACCACAATCTTCAAGAGTGGCGAAAGTCAACTGACTCTCCTTCAGTTATGGACTTTTCAAAATTAGAAGATAATGAATTCCATAAATGATTATGTGAAAGTTGTCTTCACGTGCCGAATTGATGCCAGAAGTAAAGTTAACTTAAGAGTATCACATCCTGATTCGAATTCATCGCTTTAAGATGATATGAAAATGTGAAGAATAGGAGTGTACAACCATTCTCTTCTGACATTTAACAGAGCAAATTACATTCATATCCTGTTAAGGACTATAAGACCTTCGTAATAACACGCTGCATAGCTTTCATTTGATAGCCGGCTTAAGTTGTCTTTAACTAGAAGAAGAGGAAATCTCTAGTCTTTCCAGTTATTCCTTCATTCTATATACAGGAGTGAATCAGAAGTCGAATGTCTCCTATCAGATTAATTGCACTTTCTTTTTGCTTCAGACTCGAGGGAATACATCTCCCACTTTTCCCCTTAACAAGCTGATGGATGGGGATTTTCCATGGGGCAAAGTAACTATAAGGGAATTGTATTGAAGAAAGATTCTATACCGCCATCAGAAAGCTCAAAATATAAGGCTGTATTGCATTAAAGCCGCCAATATGAGTGACGAAAGTAATCATCAGAAAGATAGAGGATATCTTTTTCTTTTTTTTTCGGTCATATTATGATAAAACCGCGTGGCTTTTATCTATAAAAATGGAGAAATGAGTAGCAGGTCTCATTTTATTTCCTTAGGATCAGGGTTTAAAATTATTTCCCAGTTATAAATTTAGCTTTTGTAAGAGCAGAAAATGGATTCTAAAAATTTATTTCAGATCTTCATAAGTAATTATTTGCTTATATTTTGATATCTGCATTTTCGATACAGACTAATTGGGCGAACTTTATAATTAATTATGTTTTAGGATGGAAAGTTTCTTTGCCTTAAGAGTGTACTTAATGAGGATAGTGATAAATAAGTTATTGTTTGGTAAATATGTTAATTATTTTTAAACTTCAGAATTAGAAATAATTTTTTTATCATTTTTAAAACATTCAAACAATTATAATTTATATTTTAAAATTGCAAAAAGCTTAATCTGCATTAATATATCAAACTAGAAATTTCCACTTTTCTTCTAGTAATTATTACTACGCATTTTATGTTTAAAAAAGCAATAAGATTACTATCGAAAGCAAAAGTTAATAATCTGTATCTCCCACCCGTTTAAAAATGGCCTCAACAAACGACAATACTGACACTTGGCAAACTTTGCCATATATTTCATCTACCTGAACATTTATCTGTGACACCATTTCTATTTTCGTTATTAAAAGTTGGAAATAAATACGAAGATCATTTTCTCCATTTTGGGACAGTACGACTAGACTCCTACTGAAATAAGAAAATCTATTTTCATGCATCACCTTTTAACTTAATACATTTAGAATTATATCTAACAAGAATTCTTTGCAAATAGATGGCACCTGCAAAAATTATTCGAAATTTCTATCACTTTTTACCAAAATCTACGCACGCCATCATTTTAATTTTAAAAACCAGCGGGAGTGGTTTCTAATAAAGGTGTTATC